>JAQIXG010004867.1:0-12227 GCA_034700105.1 Oconnorella tubifera | reverse complement strand
CCAAATAATTTATAAAAAAACAATATATAAAAAAATGGGGGGGGGGGAAATGTCCTACACTCAAAATAATAACTGTTGGTTAATATACAAATTATGCATTTGACATTCAAAAGCGCTAAATCAGATAACAATTATTTATAAAAAGTTTCCTACACTAAATTTGAGTTAAACGCATAATTTTGCCTTTTTTTGTCTGACGAACATGCAATAATAATTGCTAAAGTTTTATTTCACAAAAGTCTTTTTTGCAGTCAGTCTGCAGTCGAATCACGCAATTGATGATAATAATGATCTTGCTGCAGATAAGGCTGCAATATCATATTGCAAGTCGACAGACTATAATTGCATTATAATCATATTTTAATGCTTTATGGTATTTTATTCTTTTTTATGTTTAGATGTATATTTCTGGTATTAAATGGATACACCCCCCACCCCCCCACCCCCAGAAAAAAACACCTTCACAAATTAATGAAAAATATTTTGGCATAAATTAGTACATGTAGAAGATATTTTGCGAGGGGGTCCATATATTTCGACTCCCTGAGGTGTAATTTGTGATACGTCAAAACGAACCCGACAAATATAAATTTTTACGGTTAGTGTTAGTAGGCTTATTAGAATACGGGTTATAGTTAGGAATTTATCTAAGGCTAAACTACAATGGTTTGGGTTAAGTTTATAGTTAATTATGGTTAGAGCCATAAAATCAATTGAAGGTTTGATTTCAGTTTAATGTATTCGGGGGCGCTTTGTCGGGATATACGCCATGAAAGTATTAGAATATATAAGTAATAACGTATATAAAAATGTATTTCAATGTATTCATTATGTATTTCAATATATTTTGTTAGGAATAATTTTACCCCTGCATCGGGGTTTACTACTTCCGGTAGTCAATTATTCGATTCACGTAAAGCGTGCGTACGAATCAATTCAAAATGCATTAACTTCGCGTGCCATAGGAACTACTTTCAAAATGGCGCAATAATATTACATGACGATTTAATGACGCGCCTTTATACAAGATGCAATTATGGCGCAGCTGCTAGGCGCATGATAAAATAGTCCCTTTTAGAGCGAGATTTAAATGAACGAGCGACAAATTTTATTTGAAGGTCAACTACAATTTGTGAGTTGATCGCATTTCGAGACAGAAATGATGAAATTTAAGCTTAAATCAATTATATTATTTATTTAAGCTTTAAATTTATCTAAACGGTCAAAGCAATCTGACGTTCTTCTTATGTAAACAATTAAAAAATGATTTATCTAAAGTTATCTGCAAAGGTCAATTTTATATTTTTTATAAAATTTCATAAAGAAAATTGTTGATAAAATAATCTAATCTAAACCCATTTTTAAACGTATCATTGTTTCTCCAACTCTATCAATGAAATAAAGAATACCAGAACCCCCCCACCCTTTCCTATCTGCATTTGCCATTTTCTAGTAGAATTTCACGCAGTTTCAAGATACAACTAAAAATAGCTATTCCAAAAATAGTTTTTTAAAATTATGGTTAAAGTTGTAAGATTATGATTAGTTTTAGGCAAACCCTCGCCTTAACCTAACTCTAACCCTAACTTATACATTTCGAAGATTTATTTTAGAACAGCTATTTATAGAGTTGCTGTATTTAGAAACTGAGCGAAATCACTTAGAGAATGTCAACATGCTCTCCCGGCAATGTCATAAATTAGTACAGATGGACCCTGCAGCTGTACATAAAGTACAAGATATACATAAAGTACAAGATGTACGTATATGTGCACGTTAAGTCTGTAAGTACATAGTAAATTTTGTACTAAAGTCCAGTACAGAATTTAGAAGTGGCATATAAATTCAATGGAAAACCTGCATACAAATGATTGATACCTTGCATTTATATTTTAAATAATAAAATTACCATTAATAAGTCACGCTGTAGTATTAAATTCTAAAACGAATTATAGTATGGATAGAGTTGTTGGTTTAAATAGAAATTACAAAGCATTAAGACTTGAAGTAATCGTAGAATTGTTGTGCAATTTCTATCGTTTACAAAATTGCCTCACGTTTGAGGATATTTGTATTTGTAACAAACATTCGTACATACTTTACGATTATAAAATTATTAATGCATTTTGTGAATCAATCCTACATATACATTTTGTGTTATAATACAGTTTGTTATGCTTTAATGTGTTCACCGTGCATTTTCTAAAGCGAAATTTGAGATTAAATGTAAAATATGTGTTGTTAACGATAACCTTTGCAATGCCTGAGGGCATGTAGAAATCTTTACAAAGTTCTGGTCTAATCACTGAAGCAGGTTACAACGTTGCAGAGAAATGTTTGAACAACGAACGGAGTAAAGTGTCATTATATGAGCATTATTATATCAGTCAATAAACTTCTTTCCTTTTTCTTCTCTTTTTTTTTCTTATTCATCTTCTTCCTTTTCTCGCTCTTGTTCTTCTCTTCCTTCTTCTTTTAAAGATTGTCCTTGTGTTTTTACAACACCACTAATTGCTGCCATTCTTGATTTATGAACATTACAATCACCCAACACTGATTGAAATATTCATCAACTCCTCTTATTTCGACTGATTGAAATATTCGTCAACTCCTCTTATTATTTCGACCTCTTTCTCTTTCGGTCGTTTCACTTCATTTTGTTTCACTCTATCGCTCTTACTCTAGAACGTTAGCGTGTTCCGCCAACAGACGGAAACTATATATATATCTCGTTCCGGCTCCACACGCGGAACTATTTATCTTGTTCCGGCTTCAGACGCGGAACTATTTATCTTCTTTTCAAGCTCTGATGATGTATTCTGAAGATAATTTGATTCCATTATGGAGACGGTCATTTTGTAATGAGTTTAAGCAAGTATGGGATGTACCAGAATGTGGCTGTCAGGTGTCGCATTCTTTGGGTTAGAAAACGTGTGATTTATTGGAAATGCTTTACCGTTGAACTATAATTTGGAGGAAGGTCTAAAACATCAGCAATGATTAATTTTGCGCAATAACGTTCCGATATATTTAGCGAAAATAACTATTAGATTTCAGACTTTGAATGAAAAATCATGTGTCATTGTTTTGAATAGATAAATAAATAATTAATTTTCTGAAATAGTGTAATAATGCTTTGTAATATATGATGCCATTAAACGTTTTAGTTTTAAGTTTCTCCTGGCATACTTAATACCTGCAAATTTCTTGGTAACTCTACCCGTCTCACTTGGCAAATTAAAACACCGAGACAGAAATGTAAATATTGCGTCAATCTAATCAGAGCGAGTGACAAGTCGCCACTGATGACATAAACATTCAGTGTATAAGATTGAAACAATTGTATTAATAATTTCCTGTTTGCAAACTTTCCAATATCGGATGTTTTCTTGCTGTGTCTCCTACATCACAAAGTGATTGTTTCTTCATCACAAGTCTACATCACAAAGTGATTGTCTCCATTAACCTGACATATAAAGTTATTGCATTGGAGTGTTGCTGTTTTATAGATTAAAAATTACTTTTTCGTATTAAATAAGTCATTTAATATCTTATTTTTAGTATTTTAAATTGATTACATAATTATATGAGCATAAATTTATTGCTTTATTTCTTATTTTATTGACGTTTATTTTTAGTTCATACATTTACTGCTGAATATATGATTAATTTCTCATTCTGCTTATTTTAATTGAAAAGGAAATAGAGATTCCATAGCTGGAATCTCCATAGTTTCAGTTTTGGAATTATATTTATTTTAGTTATAACTTATTACATGCAAAAAGAATTCAAGTCCCTAAACAAAAACCCACCTCCCCTATCCCACAGGGAAAGTTCTAAATGAAACCTGCCTACAAATTAGTGAATTAACTTTAAAAATGTTATTTATTGAAAAAAGATTTTAATATTGATTGTTACGTGATCTTCTTTCAAATGTTCCCCCGTGCTGAGATCCTGAATACGCTATTGCCACAAACCTTGTCTTTCCAATAAAACAAAAAAAACTTGAACAAATCTGTCTGAATATTACATAGGCTATCAAGTAAAATTATAATGAATATTGGTTTTGTAAAGTCATCTAATTTAATATATAATCCAATGTTTACAATGTTTCACGATGTACATGTATATACGATGATCCGGGATTCTAATTATAACACAGTTTTACGAATTAATTAAATTTATGATTAAGGCAAAGAATAGATTAGTTTTAATAAGGCCAACAACAATAAGCCAGATCCTACGAAAACAGAATATGTGTGATTATTATTAAACAAAAATCAATTACGTTATTGATATATTGGATTAATATTAACATATGATTCAAAATGTTAACTGCCACAAATAACTGCATTTGTAAAAAAACAAATAAATACTACTGTTTATTTGGTTTAAATATAACATCAGTTTTGTGTCAAAAGCCATATACATTCCAAATAATGTTTAATTAATTTCTTTTATTTGTATTATTAGCTGAAATGTAATATTTTAATTTCCTGTTTAATGTTTGAGCTTAAAGTATTTTAAGCTCAAACATTAAACTACATTAAACATTAAAATAAATACTACTGTTTATTTGGTTTAGTGTTTAAGCTTAGAGTATTTTTGTTGTTAATTTTTGTAATGACGTGTGAATTTTGCTGGGCGTTGCGTTAATATGTAATAACTTGCGGTTGCGGTCACATTATGGAATAAATCGTCTTTACGTTTTCTGCTCAACCATTACGTAAATGAATGCGTAAAATACTTTTTTCATTGAATGCTTTTGCTTTTATAGCTTTAAATTAAATGAAATGAAACAAGGTCGTCAGTTAGACGATAGATTTATTGTTTCATATGACGACAAGTAGCAACAATGTGACAAAAACATTTTAAAAGAAATTTATACAAGGAAACATTTCATTGTCATTCTCTAATTAAATACGAGCGGATTCTAAATATACATAGATCGTCTTAATAAACTAGCTGCTATAAAAATAGTTACTGAAACATCGTATGGTTAGAATTATGATTAGAGTTAGGTTTAGGTTAGCTTTAATCTTAGCCTAACCTTAATACTAGCATATCCATAAATTTGAATAATTATTTTTAGAACAGCTATTTATAGACGTGCTATAATATTTAAAAATTGTGCGTATTCCATTATTATTACAGAATGGCGATATGCGACCGGAATGTACAAGACACTTTATTAAACTTAAAATTTACACAGTTAAAATCTAGTTAAAAAAACTGTTTAAATTAACATTTTGCTATAATTAATATATTTTTTGCATTGTGGACATAATAACTAAATCTGATTAAAATAATTTGATAAATATTTTTATTTCTAAATTCACAAAGGGATACTACTGTATTTGATTAATAGTAAAATTTGATGTGTGTATTTTATATGGAGAAATATTTTGAAAGTATATCTAAATATTAAGACTCTGCAGTTTAAGACAGACCATGCACAGCCAAAAAACTCTTATTGCGAAAAACAATCATCTGTTTTACAACTGTTTTTTTCTCGTTTAATTTGCCTTCTAAATAATAAATTCATGAAACTGTAAAAAGTCTCTAACATTCTTCTCTAAGAAAATCTTCTTAGCTTACAAAAGCTTTTACTTCTAATCCACCTCCATCTATCTTTTTCTATCCATTTTAATAATGCTTTCTCATTGATTTTATCATAACTGTAAATCGTTTAAATTTGGACTCGATCTAGGGAGGGAAGGGGGATAGGGAGGGAGAAAATCAATCAAACCAGATGACGCAACATTAGGTCACAGGGGATTTTTAAATTTTTATTTAATAGCCAGTAGAACTTTTAGAGTCTATATTTCGGGTAAATTATTTGAAAGGAAGTCAACTGTCAATTATTATTTATGTGTAAGAAAGGGTTGCATATGTAGGCCTATAGGCTACCGTATATTTGAAGTAAAGTTGTAAACTATTTAAAGCTTCTTGTCTATGCTTTTTGGATTGCTAGCCTGTATACCTATAGATTTATAATCTATTTTAAGTTTTGTTCATTAAAGAGAAATAATTATTGCAGAATATTGAGTTACTGATTCTATAAGCTTTATGAAATTTTCTTTAAGTTTTATGTTTTTCAATTAAAACTTATTTTGAGCTTTTAAAAGATTTATATTTATAAAAAAGGAAAGAAGGAATCATATTTCAGGAAAAATGATTGTTTATTTAGTTAATATTCAAACTTTGTTTTACTGTATTTTATATGTGTATTTAATTTATTATATTTAAATTTAACCACAACACAAATTGGTTAGTCCATAGTCAAGCTGTCCAATATAAACTCTTAATGAATTCATTGAGTATTTAATTGATACATTTGCAGAATAATTAATTTGTGATTAATGGAATCATTTAGGCAATTTACTGAAATACTTATTAATTACGACGACTTATTAATTAATTAGTTGAATAACGAATGAATTAAGATATGCCTCTATAGAGTGCTATTATATGTAGAATACAATATTTAATAATCTAACAACTTTTTAATGTTTTGTTGTAGTTGCTGCAACAAAAGTACAGAGTACATAAAGTACAGTATAAAGAGTACATCGATACTTCCGTATTGGACATTAATACACGCATGACCGCCGCAACCCATTTACGCAAGTAATTACTATACAGCATTTATTGCCGCTCCATCATTGCGTTTTTATTGCGTCATAAATATCTATCGCGTGCGAACTGCATCATATTTTATAGGACACTTTGCTCATTTAACGCTTAATGAGAGGTTACTTGCGCGCTCCATGAATTGGAAATATTAAATGATTGATTTTTTTGAGATTTTGTACAATGTTTGAAAACAAGGATGCAGTTTTAATCAACTAAAGTCTAGAATATCAAAGAAATATGAAATGGATTATAAACATTGAATTTATTTTTGGAAGAGATAATGAGATGACTCGCACGGACTATGAATGAAATATAAGAGCTGAAGAAAAAGATAACTTTAATCTTGTAGGGTTTTGGTCGGTTTTAAATTTTAACCCAAATAATATTCATTAAAAACATTAAAAGAAGTTACTGACTGGGCGAACAAATGAACAAAACAGCACTACTGCTAGTTATTAAATGAACATTAACTCATTGCTCTTGTAGTCAATTTCTATTCAGTACAGCGATATAAAATTGAACATGCGTAGAAATCAACTTTCATACATTACAATCCAGTAATTGATTCCTACTTATAATTTCATTCTTATTTCTTGGTTCAAATTTAAACCAAGTATTGAACGGCTAGTCTAACAATTTACATTTACCGATCAGCATTTATGTCAGCATCCAGTTCCATGGATCTCATGCTAGGACTCGCATTCGAAAACTGCTTCCGACTTCAGTTCAACTTTTCCCTCGACAACTTCTCCCTCTCATACCAGGATGACCCCGCCCTCTCCCTCGCCCGTCTCGGCTGCCAAGTAGGCCCTCCCGTCCTCTCCCAGTCCTCCAACCATCAGGTCCGTCACACCCGAGAGGCCATTACCTACTACCTCACCGGAGTCGCAGGGGTGAGCGTCTGCTGCTTCGGGCTGATCGGTAACCTTCTCTCCCTCGTTGTCCTAACCCGCAAAACGATGCGGACGTCAACCTATTGCTACCTCTCGGCTCTCGGGGTCTGTGACCTACTCTTCGTCGCCTGCACCCTCGTGCTTCTAACCAACGACCTCAACCGCCCGTCCGACGCCGAACGCAGCTGGTCGACGAACGTCGTAGGGGTCTACCCCTACCTCTTCCCCTACCTTCACCCGGCCGCTTTTACGCTCTCCGTGGCCTCTGTCTGGCTCACGCTGGCCTTCACCGTGGACCGGTATATAATGATATGTCATCCGTTTCAGGCCGAGCCGTTCTGCACAGTAGGCCGGGCTAGGAAAGTCGTGGCGGGAATTATGGCGGGAAGCATAGCGTTTAATATACCCAAGTTTTTTGAATACAAGACGGTTGCTATTAAATATCCGATGCATATAGTTATTGTCGATCTAACGGATTTTGGAAATAGCAAATTATTCAAGGTAGGCTAGTGATAGGGTTAGAATACTTATTTTACTTCTATTATTGTTCTTTTTCTATAACTTTATGTAATATTAAATATAAAAATATCGAAATGTTTCTGGTATAAAATTGTTAAATTCTTTTTATTATGTTCAATTGTTATTATTGACTACAATAAGACATATAATATCAATAGTTGAGTCGGTCTATATACTTGTGTCTTTTTTATTTTTTTTGCAATTAACTTATGAAGCTTATTTAATCCGACGCTTGTTTAATTGTCTTTATATATAATTATCCTTATTCGTCCTCCCGCAAGCACTCACCTCAATACTATTCATCGCAGTTCTTTTCACTCGCCAAGTCTAAAAGGTTTTCAATGTTTTAATATTCTGTAACTTCTGTCACATTCTGTTATTGACCTCTTGTGCCATTCTGCGATATTATTCCTCTGATTCAGTTAATGTCATGCTCCCTTATTCTATTCATGTCATATTCCTCTGTATCATTTATATAAGATTCTCCTGTTTCATCTTCACAATATACCTTCCACTTTTCTTTATGACATATTTTTCATTATATTCTTGTCATATTCTTTTGCTTTATTTCTGTCATATTCCCCTCTTCTATTTCTGTCATATTCTGTCAAATTCCTTTGTTCTATTTCTGTCAGATTCTCTATCACTCCTGGTTCTACATAGTCTTTGTGTTCGCGGTCCCCTTTGCCACCCTCGCAGTCCTCAACGCGTTCCTGGTGCACGCGGTCAGACTGTCGAGGAGACGTAGCAAACAAATCAACTCTACTGAGATCAGAAGGATGGACACCACCGTGATGCTCATTGGGGTCGTCATCATCTTCTTCATATGTCAGGTCTAGTTCCTTAACTGTTAATTATTCCTTCAAACTATAGGCTATATGTACTAAGTCTACTTTATTATGTAACGCTATCAGGGTTTTGTTTTCAACGTTTTTACTGAGATAGCAAGAGAGAAAAGCCAAGTCAAGAAGATATAAAATATAGAAAAAATAGAGATTTGGAAACTTGGGGGTCCAATGCAATTGAACGGACATTGGATCTCAAGAATCTCATGTGTTGAGAGATTAACCTCGCATGTGGACATTGCTGTTCAGCGCGGCAATGCTTGGCAGTGATGGGGACATACCCAGCGGGGTATGCCCATTCTGATCTGGAGGACGCTGACAAGCTGTAATCTTAAGAAATAAGTTGCAGAGACTAAATTAGTTTTGTAACACATTTTGTTGTTATTATGTTCGTTGTATATTTAAATATACCAGAGAAGTTTATTTTTGCTACTATTTTTCTACTGAATCAGAGTTACTTACTTAATTAAGTTCGTCTGCAGTTATAGGTATACAGTTATAGGTATACGTTCAAATGATTTATATATTAACCATTACGAAGTAAAAAAAGGTGTGACTATTGCTATGCAAATATACGCAACCAATTTTGCATTTAGTTAATCTTTAAGCTTTAATATATGACTTTTAAAAATATTAAAAATGACATTTCGTGTCTAAAGAAATGCACGTGTTACTTAAAATGTGTACTTCTAAAGATTACGCGGGAGAAATAAAAAAATAAACAAAAACGTGACTTTAGTAAATAATCTCTTGGTGACGCCAAATTAAAAATCTCTTCGTGCTAAATTTTATTAAATTGCATTCCAATCCGTTAAATAAAACCAGTTTTCCAGGAAACATTAATGCATTAAATCTAGTTAGAGATGACAAGTAAGGCGTGGCGTTCTACAATTAGCTGATGTCTAATTTCAATTATTGAATCCGAAATAAGTAGGGTTTCACGCGCAGCGGATCAGTCAGGGGGGGGGCTATGGAAGTCAAAGCTCCCTCTCCCTTCTTTTTTTAGGGAGACCATTTTTATTTGTTCATGCTTTTACTACTTTAGCGCAACATTAAACAAAAAGAAATATGCGTCTGAAAATAATTTACAAAATAATGGCATAGATCGTCGAGTTTTTTTCTTAAGCTCCCCCCCCCCCACCTCCACCCTAACAAATCTGTTTACAACATTTTTACTTTTCTGCTTGTAGCAGATTCTCGCTATAACATAGTATTAAGGTTAGAATTTGGGTTAAGTTTACGTTAGAACGAATTATCTAACGACATTAAAGAATTATAATTAAGTCGGTCGTGCTAAAACCGATCCCTCGTTATAAGCTTTTGTTTGTTTTTACGAGAAACACATTAATTCGTAATTCATTAAATGCGGCATAAAGTATGATAACCCTAAAAATGTCATCAATTAATTTACGAAAGAAAACCTTCCTCCCGCTTCCTGAAATCCTGTCTTTATTATAATGATAGAATTAAATTACATAAAAACAGTGTTTTTTTAGTTCTATTTTCTTTATTTTACAGGTTCCCGCTCTTGTATCTCGTGCCATCTGGGCCTTTGTAGAGAACTCAAGTACGTCATTCACAGACACGCCCCTTTTTACTCTCAATGAGATTGCTAACTTTCTAATTGTGCTCAACTCGTCCATTAATATAGTTCCCTATTACTTCTTTGGGCAGAGATTTAGGAGGGAATTCATTGGACTGTTCTGTAGATGCTTTATTAGACTGGACTCGGATAAGTCGATATTTAGCTGGTCATTGGCTAGGAGAGAGAGTAATACAGAGAATAATTGAGAGGGAGAGAGAGGGAGAGAAAGAGAGAAAGAGAGAGAGAGAGAGAGAGAGAGAGAGAGACAAAGAGAGAGAAAATCATCTGCAAATTTGTTTCAAACATATAGGGTAAACTAACTATAATTTTAAATATTCTCGCCCAGAGAGGGGGTGTGCGACCCAGAGAGGGGTGTGCGGCCCAGAGAGGGGGTGTGCGACCTAAGGGGTGAGGACCTGGAAATGTAACATGTTAAATTATTTAGGAGGGGGTGGGGGTAGACTGCACTGGTCCATTTATTTAGTCTCTCACGAACACATCCCGCCCCCGGCCGCCCCACTAGTGTAACTTATTTTCATATAGTAATTGTTTTAATTTAAGCTCTGTTTTCATGTTACTAGATTTTACTCAATTATAATGCTAATATATGAATTTATTTATTGTTAATAATTCCTGGTGTATCAATTATTACTCATGCATAGAAAAAAGCAAGTGATGAGTGAACGGTTGAATAAAATAATCTTCTTTTGGAAATTGAGGAAAAGTTCTTCAACTCATCTTATTCCCAAAGCTTTGGGAAATTGACAAGTAAAAACATCAGGTAATTCTCAGGATAAAATTAGGAAACACTTTATTTCATAACAAAAAATTGATTAATATTCAAAAAAAAGAATGATGGCTGCAATTAAAACTAAACACAAAGCAAAAAGTAATTTTATTTAAAAAAAGCCAGCAATAAAAGTCTCTTAAACAATCCTATATAACTAAAAATTAACGCAGAAAAATTCAAATCATGATTAAAAGTAAAATTACATGTGTCCGCAATTTGAGTAGTCTCATTTAATTTTTAACCAAAATAACACCTTTAATATTTCCTATAATACAATGTATTATACTTAGAGATACAGCAGGAAATATACATGAAGAAGGTCCCATTCGGTTATGCACCTCATGAAGTTTTTAGAATAAAAACGACATCACATATACAAGAAAGGATCAGGAATATAATAAATCAAGTCTCATCGCGAAATTCAAACTATATCGAATATTTTTGAAAAAATTAATTTTATGTTTTGATCAGTGTTTTTTCAAGTAGCGCTCATTAAACATTACTGTAATAAGTGATATTTAAAAACTGAAAGTTAAAATCAGCTAAAATTCTCTGAAAATAACTTTAAACTACGTCTGATCCGTCTCAATAAACCTAATCATGACTCTAGTTACAGTCTAAACCCAAATTCTAACCATAAACCATATCTAACCCTAACTCGGTGAGGTGCGAAACCAAATTTGAGCCATAAAGACACATAAAGACACATATGTATCAGATAATACATGCATCATCTGATACATGTACCAGATGATACATGTATACATAGATAATACATGTATCAGATGCAGAAATGTATTAAGAATTAGCTAGACAATACATACATGTCAAAAGAATTACTATCATTGTCTTGCTTTGCTAAGAGTAAAGATTTTTATACATGAAAAATATGACAATAATAATAAGTTGCAATATACTAATACAGATCACTCCCTCCGTCCCTCCCTCGATCCCCCCCC
>JAQIXG010004866.1:0-12231 GCA_034700105.1 Oconnorella tubifera | reverse complement strand
TATCTATCTATCTATCTATCTATCTATCTCTCTCTATCTCTCTCTCTCTCTCTTTCTGTATTGTTTTCTCTTAAGCAAACACACACTACCACTCCTCTCTCTTATTTTGCTTTTTTCTGTCTCTCTTTCTCTCTCTGTCTCTTTCTTTATCTCTTTCTCCCTCTTCCATTATTTTTCTTTTCAGCAGACTTTAACTATCCCCAAACTATATCCTTTAATAAAACGATTTCTTTAATTCAATCATACATCTTTCCCACATCTCGACGTTTTCCTCAATCTTTTTTCATCCGCGAAAACAAAGCAATTTCGTCGACTAAATAAATCTCAAAGCCAAAGGCTAATTACGACAGCCGAGAAATTCGGAATTTTTCCACTTATCGTACAAAACAAATGCGTCTAGTATTTCCATTTTGAAAATTGCGCATAATAGGAATATTGTAATGGTTATAGATTTAATTCAGTGCCTCGGAAACCGGCGATTGATCAAGCTTGCTTACTAAGTAACTCTAAAATCGCAATAATTATATAAATTGTAAGTTATATACGAGAAAAGAGATCATTTTTTTCAGAGACAGATTGATGCAGTATTATCAAAATTTTGGGGCTTAAAAATTATAGCTAGTCAGTGACGTAAGTAAGGATTTCACAAAGGGGGGTTTTCTTAAAACAATTTGTGATTACTTTTTTGTGTTATCACTCTGTTTTCATTTTATTTTTGGTCTGGGCAAGATTGTTTCTACTAAAGTTTTCACTTAATGGTTATAAGTGGAAGGGTTAGCACTAAACTAATACCTTTAACATTACAAAATTGTTTTTTTATCATAAATGGAAGGGGTTGTAGCCGCCACAATCCCTCTGTAAAAAAATGCAATTTTTGAAGCATATCATTTGTATACAAAATTATGAAGGATTAAAATGAAATGCTTATTATTAAATTGGCTAAATTTAGTCACATTCGAAACACTTTAGTAGTGTGCAATGCAATTTTGTCAGAATGACTTAATTCTGTATATCAAGCCATCTTGACTCCATGCATGTTATGATTTCATGTCAAATGGAACTATGTTGCCAAATAGATTTAAGTTTTTTTGGTATCAAACTGACTGTAATATTTTTCATCTATCAGTAGACTGCTTAGTATATGTCATTATGTTAGCGACTTTTCTTTATTACAAAATCACAAAACAATTATTTCTTTTCAAAAATGGTATTTATTTTATTTAACTACATTAATCTTTCAGACTTTCATAATAGCAAAACTGAGTTAAGCCCCTATTTACATAACATTGTGTGCTGGTCAGTCGGCATTATATATTGCTACGAATATTCAAACAATCATTACATTTTTAAATACCTCTATTACCAATATAACCAACTCGTGTTGTATGCATATATGTTTTCGCATTTCAAATAAATTCCCTGCAAAACACATCCATCTTTCAGTTTATCCATTCAACATATCAGACACATCCCGTACACTGCATCGCTTACAAAGACATCCTGTCATTCTATCTGAATAAATTTACGTGTCGACATTTCTTTCCAATATTGGACATCGATTGAGCAACATATCCTGTAGTACGCTTAGACTTAACGACAAACTGTCAAGCCTTTCAGTCTCTTGAACTTGGATTTACTCTAATATGGAATCTGTTGCCATATTTATATGGCTTTCTGTAAACATAGCCTCCATTAGTGTTAGCTTCTATGTGTAATTGGGCATCAGCCCCTCCCCACCCTATGTTGAGCAATAATGCTCCAGTCCAAATCGGGAATATTTTCTCGTTATATTTAAAAATTAAGTGGAAAAATTAATGATAATGTACAACATAAAACAGATTTTTGTAAAATTAGAAAGAAAATAGTTTAAGTTATAATATATGATCGGAATTTTCGTTATGAATTGGATTCTTCCGAAAATTTGAATAAAAATACAATTTTGATTGAGATTAGTAATTTAAAATAGCCGTACAAATTATTCACCCCCCGCCCCCCCCCCCCTATCCATATTATTTGATATCACTTGTATTGAAATATCATTCATAATCTGATATTTATTGTTTTAATATATTCGCCAGATGGAATCTATAAATTAAATTCATTTAGCGATTATACTTTTATTTTGTTATTTTAATTAAACGTAATACTTTTTAGAGAATTCAGCGCCTCGTATCGAATCAAAAATAAAATGTAACGATGTACATTTAATGCATTTTAATTCGAAAGAAAATACATTCAATAGTCTTTAAAATAGACTAAAATAGAGCATGTATTTCAATATTTGTTAACTTATTTAATTCCTTCAAATATGTTAATATTAGCAACGTTAAAAACATTTAAAGCAAATGAAAAACATTTAAAATTCAAAGTAGAAACAATTGAGAATATAATTATTGGATAGATAAAAAAATTCTCAGTTTTGAAATGAGAGTTGACAATTTCAGGCTCATTCACAACTGCACTCTGAATAAAACATATGCCCACAATCAAAATATATCTTACAATCTAATCTTTATATTTAAATTTTTAATTGAGATTACCTATTTATAAATTGATATAATTTCATTGAATAATCACAGATGGCTCGATATTAAAATATTATAAAAGAAACTTTAATTTAAAATAACAACTATGCTCCACAAGTTCATACAATTTAAATTAGTCAAAAATTATTTCAAAACTAATATTCATTTGTAATTTCTTTTGTAATATAGCGTTTAGACTATTGAACCAAATTGCGCTAATATGCGCTAATCCATTTGTATATTTAAACATGACTTAAGATCATTACAAAAACTAATATCCATGTAATATATACAGATGTAGATATTAAATTGATGTACAAATGTAAATAATGAATGAAAGTCTAGCTTGCACTAATAAGAATTTAACCGCGGTAATTTGTTTGAATAACAACACAAAATAGAATATTCTACTCTCAAGTTTATCGCTTGGTCGCTTTTTAAGAACCCTTATGATTCGCTAGACCGCTTACCAATAAATTATTTCAACAAACCCTCTATCCATTAGGGTACTCGAATTCTAAAGTGTATTTACTGAATTTTAAATTGTATTTGTTGTAAATTGTATTTATTGAAAATTGTATTATTTAAAATTGTATTTATCACCCCTTAAAATGTTGATATTTGTGACTGGGGTAGATATTTGATACTTTAATTCAATCAGGCGTGAGATCATTTAGATTGGTATTTCAATTGATATTGCACTCGACATGTTGGGGTGTCATGATAATTTGGATAGAGACTTTTCGTATACGACTTTTGCACACTCACTTTCGTGTAGCGGCAGTTCATCTGTTTGGGTTTAGGGTTATGGTTAGGATTCGCGTGTAGGGTTATGGTTAGTACGAAAAGCTCGGAATAGACGAACTGTCGGTTTCGATTAAATATCAATGTACAAATTGTAGTGTATGAAAAGTCGGAGTATACGAAAAGTCGTGGACATATTATTGCAAGAAGCAATTGGTTTATGAAAATGGTCAAAATGAGGTTTGTGATAAAACTTTGAAAATATTTGAAATTAGATGGATACTAGAGATTTACTAGTTCAGTAATTTTATAAAGTACTTGAGTATGTTGTATATAACCAGTAAAAAAAATAAAACGATTTCCAAAATGATTTTATTTTGAGATATGTCGTAAGAGAATGGTAAAAAGTATATTAATACGATGAACAGACTGAAGCAGAACAACTTCTTTATAATTATACTGTAGACGCAGATATAATATAACAATTAGTATTTGCAATTAATTTGTTTATTATTACATATTTAGAAACTTAATTTTTTTTTACTTCGTAACCTTCATCTTATATATTCTATTTTTCATTTTCTTTCTTTTCATTTTCTTCTTTTTCTTGAATTAATCGCGGAAAGCGATTAATCGCCTAATTACGAATCAATTGTCGAGACCGCAAAATTACTTTAGTTAATTCAGTTGTGACTGAATGTAGAAATAAAGACTGCCGCATTACCTCTTTCCTGTAAATGATGGTAATTGACCATTTGGGATAAATACATACCGCAATATGAGGCAAATTCTATAGAACGAACATGGATGTTTAAGTGTTTCTAGAATTGGATGAATTATACGGAACTGATGATAATGTTTAACGATTCAGGCATTGCAGAATTTGTTTGAGTATAGATCATCTCGTAATACAGGCTTAATTAATGTAATAATTTATTTCATTCGGATATGAAATGTAGAATTTTGAAACAATGACTTTTATAAGTAATTTAAGCTTTTACAAATTTTGAAAGAGCTGACGATTATGATTATGTTGATTTATTGTTTTATCATATGGAAAATTTATTCGATTTTGAACAAAGTAATTAAAAAGTATTAAATTGTCTATAAAAAAAAATTAAATTTATCAGCATTTGGTTAATGTTTGAATGCATGAATGTTAAATGTATGAATGTATAATACATTCGACATGAATATATGAATAAAATTCATATTCTCTTATTCAAAGTCATAACAAATATTTTAAGCAATTAAATACCTTTTTAAACAAATCTCTTTTTCTTTATTTACAAGTAGTCTATTATCATAATAATATTCAATTTTCTATTTACATTAAATAATCTTAAATCTTAGTTTCTTATTTTATAATTTGCGAATTATACACAGACGACCTGCAATGCACTGATAGAATCATCAACACAATTTATGCACTCATCGTTTTCTTTACAATTTCTTATTAAATCCACACGCCTGTCATTCTCATCATAATTAACAACATTACGAAATTGTCTTCATTGTCATTTTAATCTATTAAAATCTTTTCCTATTGTGTTCCTGTCTCGCCCGTTGATCGTCTACAACTAGACGTACATTTTTTGCCTAATAAAGCGCATCTTTGTAATGTCGTTTTATTAAATCAACAGTATCCACACTGTCACACACCACTCATGTCATTTCGATAATCCTCCTATACACATTCGTCAATTCAATTCTATCAATAAGCATTGAAAACATCGATACATTTTCAACACAAAACACCAACCATAGGATTACAGCTTTTTACCCGGGTGCATCCAGTTCATGCGAAAAGCTGGCAGAAATTGTCCGAAAAACTAAAAACACGAGTGTGTAATTTGGAGATTTCAATTCCTCGTCTCGATGCGGCCCATTGTTGGGAGTCCCGTGTCGTTTATAATGGAGCGTAAATAGAAGCAATTAGTCGTTAATAGAATATTATGATGCGTTAGTAAATGGTTCAGTTCAACTCTGGTTAATCTTATACATTCGTTGATTGGACGGGGTGTTGAGGGTTAGTGACAACAATGTGCGGAGTGGGGAGTGAGTGGGGAGAGAGTGGAGAGTAGGGTGTGAGGGTTAAATGAGAGGCAGTTTATAATACGCGAGATGAACTCTTGTTGGGGTTACATGCAGTATGGTCGATTGATGGATTATTTCATTCACGAGTTTGGTATAAGTAAAGAGGGTGATAAAGTGTAATAGACTACCAGGCGAGTAGAGCTATGATAGCGATAAGAAAATAAATATAATTGATAAAAGATAGTACTTGAAAAAAGAAGAAAATACAGTAAAATAATTGATGTGAGTTAGATAAAATGAAAAGACAAAAAATGACTCAAAATTAAGCTTAAATAATATATAGTAAATAACAAAATACCATATGCAAGACAATACAATTAATAAAATTAATTGAAGGTAGAGTATTGTCGAAATTTCATAACAACAAACGCATGAATAGAAAAATTATACTAATCGAATTTAAAATACATATAGTCATAATTTTTTAACAATGTAATTTAACATAATAAAAGCAATATTTAAGATAATCTACAAAAAGTTAATTGTTTGAACAATTATGGCAAAAAAATTCGGTTGATAAACGTTAAATTTAAATTAATGAAAACTAAAATTAAAATAAATTGTCAGGTGAAAAAAGGCAAAATATTATGCAGGGATAACAGACAGATATTGAGCTGGCAGGTGATAGTTCAATCATTTTTCTGTTCATTTCTCTTGTAATCAAATCAGTTAAAGTCCCTCCAGCTATACACTGACATGTTTATCCGACGAATGGTTTCGCGCTACGATTTTAATTAGGAAAGCTTCAACCCACTCAAAAGGTTTGTACGCCTGTTAGCGAAGAATGAAGTCTATTGTACGACGTCGTGTATTCAGACGAAAATTACGAGGACAAAATTTAGCAGCGTGGGGAGGCATAGTGAAAGAGTAGAGAGTGAAAATAGGGTGAGTTGTGATTCTATTGAATCCGTGTTGTTGTAGAAAGAATTCAATATAAAGTTAATAAGATAAACATAAGATTAGATATGATAATAAGTTAAGTCTGCTGTAAGTAATATATCGATTATTGTAACTAAATATTATTTATGATTATATGGCGTCTTATTGTATATAATATTGGTTTGAATTGGTTTGAACAATGGCAGGATTAAGCTAAAAAAAATTGATATATAAGATGGAGATGCAGGGGAAATAATGATGTGAATTTGTAGTTTTATAAAGAAATTGATTTAATCAAATAATTGTAATTTAAATTACACATAGCAATCACGGTAAATAAGTCAAGTAATTTATCAAATTGTCGAGTATATTCCAAGAAGAACTAAATACCCCAACTAGTTACGTTACTGGTACATATTTTAAGCGCAAAAAATATGTTTCCGGTATAATATAACCAAAGATTCATATATTAGGTATACATAAAGATCTTAACCAAAATCAGTTGAAAAATTATACTAATCGAATTAGTTTAGTATAATTCTAATTCTGATTCTAATTATACTAATTAGAATCAGTTGCTATAAACGTTAAACTGTAAACAGAAATTACAAGAAATATTTTTTATGATTCGGTATTACAATAGTGTTTATTACTGTACTCTAACATATATCATAGTTTTTAATTATAAACAGTCCGACCAATGCCGTGTATATTTTGCCATAGTATTACTTACAGTGCATACTATAATAGCTAAACAAGATAAACAATCTTCATAAAACCTCATCATGCGAATTTTAACGCAACATTTAGCTACTATTTATAAAAAAAACCATCCGATTAATCAATTTAAAAATTATTCAGGAATGTATACCATGATTGCATATTCTCTGTTTTCTTCGCGTCGTCTTTTTTGCTAGATATAGTGTAAGAAGTTGGAATTAGATGTAAAGATAAGCACAAGAAATGAACAGTCGACGTTTTACGAATAGATTAGATCTTACAATTATCATAATGTTTCGTATTGAATAGTTACACGGTTTATAGAGCTAATTAATATTATATTCATAATAGACTCAGGGTTGACAGCTGAACGAGATATAATGCTTTTAGAATTAAGCTGATATTAAGGGCTACGCAAATACATGTATTTTAATTATTGCTTAAAAGATTTTGAGGTTAATTAAGAGATATATAAATAATTATTCCTATTTATTATGTTATATTAATTCATTATGGCTCTTGAAATGAGAAAGAGAAATGCACACAATTTACTCTATAAATATAACATCTTTAAAACATCTTTTTTCGTTTTACTTTTTCCTCTCTCTCTCTCTCTCTCTCATATTTTGCTTTATTTTCATCGTCAAGATAACGAATACGTTTTTAAATAAATATTCTCTAAGTGAAAGAGTTTTCTGTCACGAACAAAAATGTGATGGAATTCATTCTGGAATTTTCAATACAGCAATTTTTACTAAAATTCTATAACAAGCTAAATAAAAATGCCAAATAAGAAACCAAGTATACATAAAATGCTATAAATCATTGATTGGCTTATCAATTTGTATATAAGTATTATTATGTTTTAACACTCTAAAAACATTATCACGTTTAAATACTTCTCATTTCATGGGGTCTATCTCCTCCCCTACTGATTACCACGGGGCTCCCCAGAGCCCCGAGTCTCCCTTGCCCTAACCAGGGCACCACGATCTCCATTTACTGCACCCTCAGTTTACAGAATCTAATCCTTATTACAAAGAATTTAAACTGATCTTCAATCGGTTACAATTATCAGAATATCTACACACATTGTGTTCGTGTAGCCTACTCACGAATGTCATTTTAAAGTATCATCAGGACGAGTTGTGAGATTAAAATTTGCTTTATTTGTTAGCAACATACTCGAGTGATGTTCTCACTGCATTCTTCAATAGAGATACCATCTGTACTCTTGCTTGAGTTGATTTCAAACGTAATCTGTGAATTTAGTTTATTGTTAAAACGATATTACTGCAGTTGAATTTGCTATGAAAGAAAATTAACATACATAGCACATTGTTTGCTATACATGGGTTGATAATATACTCATAATGCTACATTTGTAAAGTTTAATAATACGTATTTACATTATTTAATTTTAGTGTATACAATATGGATGGATAATATCTATATATAAAGCATTTAATGTCTATACATAAAGTCGATACATTAAGGGTGCATGTTTAATTACAGAGAGAGATAAATATAAAGCGTACACGTAGCCTAATATCTCGTGAATTTTCAACAAATAACACAAATAAATAAATATATTTATGTCGTAAACTTCAATAAATAAACACAATTAAATACATAAATGTTCGGCTATTCTTTAAAACATATACAGTACGTAATATAATAAGGCAATATTAATTTATGAGATCTTCTTTTCGAATCTACACTTTTTCTGTTTGTATCAAAATCAACCTTTCGACAATAATTCTATCTGACACATAATTGTTATTTGTCGCCGGATTTAATTTCCTCTCCCCTCCCCCTCCTCTTTCGACCCTCCCCACCCCTCATTTCCCTCCAACCAATCAGCTGTTTAGAATTTAAAGCAATAGAGAAGAAGCCATCGTCGAGACAGTTAGAAAGATTGATTAAGAAATTCTTAAATATTTGTTGTATTATTATAAATGAGGTGTTATAATAATCATAAATTTAATGGATATGATTTTTTATTACAGTTAAAGAAATAATTTAAATACAGTTTAAACATTAAATATTTCAAATATAATATAATACAAATAAATAACGCGGATATAATGAATTTAACAAAAGTTAAGAATGTCTTGATATATATACTGGTCACGATATATTAAAAATAAACAAATTTGTTAGAAATTTAGGCATTTTTGCGATAGTCACATTTGATTTCTTTAATAATATTTCCTATTTTTAATCTGAAGATAAACGATTGAAAGATTTGGAAAAATTGATACAATTTCCAAAATTTGGGATGGTCTCGTCGCAGATGTTTTTTACACAATTCCACACCTAGGAATTATCAGACTAAGGAAATAGTAACACATGAAATAGTAAGACCATGCAATAAATACAGAATATATTCATAAAAAATATATTATATTTACGGCATATACCTTAAATTACTGTGTATTTTTAAAAATTACTTCATTTTCTAAGTACTGTAAAAACCAATTTCCTTTTAAAAATTGTGGGCCTTCACTTATCCAAATGGGGGATACCACCCCTCACCCCCCCCCTCCCCACTCCCCCCTCCCGCCTCTTTCTCAAATGATTGAGCTCTACCGCTAGATAAATAAATAGAAAAATGAGCGATAATTAAAGCTCAGTTTTCGTCTTTCGCTTTAAATCATTTACGGTTCTCTGCATTCAACACGCTATATAGGCCCCGCCCATTTAGCTTCCTTTTTCTTAACCCCTCCCATTATTTTACTGACTCCGCCCACTATTTTTATACCGTACATAAAAGTATTAAAATACAGCGATGTTTTTAAACCCCTGGCCAATCAGCGACGAGATTGAAATGACACGACAGGAGTGATGGACCAATAAAAACAAAGGAAATGAGCACGTGATTGAGACTGATGATGCCGGCTAATTTTAGTAATTTACAGAAAACTGAGTGATAGTGATAATATTAATAGACATAAAAGTGATCTGTAATTTATGCTAAAGTGATTTAGAGTGATGCTTTTAAGTGATTTGTTATTATTTTGATAGATTTTAAGATTTTTAGATAAGTCAAATATTTTGTAATTATTTTAGAGCATATTGTGAAATCATAAAAATATGCACATATTGCGTATCTTTTACAACGTCTATCTAAATAGTTGTAATAGTTTCAAATTTTAAAATAAAGTCAAATATATAGGATGTGAACAATTGTAATAACTTTTCTGAATTATTATTTTGAAAGTACGTAGTATTAATTAATCAAGTTGATTATAAAGGTTTTTAAATTCGCTGTGTCTTAATTACAGAAAATTGTGTTCTAGTATTGTATCATGCGATATTTAACAAAGGAGATATAATTGATAGGATACTACCGGAAAATGTTCTTCGATTAATGCAATTTCAGTCTATTACGAAATTATTCAGAAATCATTATTATCATCGAAAACCATAAAAAAATACATTTAAAATATATGTAAACAATAAAATAAAAATACAATTACTTTGAAACAAGAACTTTAAATCTTGATAATTATAATAAACCGGATATGATATTAAATGACTAATTTAAAAATCGAAAAACTTTGCACAACCAAAAAAAACCATTTTTAATAATCTTCGGAAAATCTGCTATTCCTTTAAATCCATCATGGCGGCTGTTCAGCCGAGTTCAAAGGTCATTCAGTTTAATCCAACGGTTTCTCCCGTTACTAGTTCTTCGATCATATCCTGCAGTGTGACGTCACATATCCCATGTAACGTGACGTCACGAAGGATATCTTACAGTATCGACAGTTTACTGAGTGATCGACGATCAACGGAGAATCATTTAGTAAATGACGCGAAAATTTCAACGGGTAAATCTTTTATTCATTTTTATTTACATTTTATCTTTGAATTGTCGTCAAATAAAAGTTAATGACCAAATTGTAATTAGGAATCTTACTAAAGGTCGCAACAAAACAGAGAAACATAGATATCTGAAAGTTGTATCTACGGTTTTGGTCTCAAGATTGTGGCTATAATAACTGCACTATTTGAATAAGAATATATAGTATATAGTATACTAGTATTAAAATGAAATAAAATTATATATTTCAAGATCAGCTCATTTTTGAACAGAAATTTGTTAATATATGTACAATATATACTATTATAATAGTTTAAATATGTATAATGATGCTACTTTAATCCTATATACACATAATACATTTTTTTATAGTTCAATCAATCCGAGAACACGAATCCTTCACAAATCACTCCCAATTCCCCTTCATGCGCAATTTCCAACACCCCCACTCCTCCCCTCCCACCCATCAAACCCCTCCGCGTGACACCACCCCTTCCTCCCTGCGGTGCGCCGACTTCCCGGACTCCCCGGGCTCCCCTCCCCCCGCTTCGGATGACTTCCCCGGACGCTGCGAGACCGGGAGCGACCACGGTGGTGGTGGTACCGGAAGCGGGGGAGAGGAAGGAAGCGGGGATGATGGTTCCTTTAAGTCGAGGAAGATTCGAAGGAGCAGGACGACCTTCACCACGTACCAGCTCCATCAGCTGGAAAGAGCTTTCGAGAAGACGCAGTATCCTGATGTGTTCACTAGGGAGGATCTCGCGCTGCGATTGGATCTGAGCGAGGCACGTGTTCAGGTTGGTGACCTAGTTGTGTAGTCAATCAGCTTTTGTAATAATTTGTCTGGAGACTTTTTGCTGTTGATACTTGGTTTACTGACATTTCTTCAGAAAACCAAATAATAGCTCTAAATATAATGCTAACACAAACACTGAACATAACACTTAACGCTAACACTAACCTTAATTCCAACCCTAACAGTAACCGTAATGTCATAATAATCAAAATGTCGGTAGATCAAGTGTCTGTAGTCGAAATGTTTCAAATTAATCATTTGTAGATGAATTGTGGTGATACCGTTTTGTTATTGTATCTCTGTGATATCAAAGATTACTTTTTATCTCGTTATAATGTATGTTATAATTGAAAAATTATGATCACTATCTTCAATAACTAATTAATTCTTTAATATTAATTGCTAATTAATAAATCTCGCTTACTTTCCTATAGAGTTGATTTCGCGTAGTTTCTAAAGATAATGACTATTATTTCTATACAAGAGCGAAAATATTTTCATTTTTTAATTTGTTGTACTTATAACTGAATTTACATGATTTGTCTTATTTCATTTATTTTCTGTACGTTTTTTCTTGTCAATGCGATAAATATTAAATTAAATCAAACAATGATGAAATAATTTCTGTATACTACTATATA
>JAQIXG010004865.1:0-12232 GCA_034700105.1 Oconnorella tubifera | reverse complement strand
CAGCTTTAGCGGAGTCGAAAAAGCTGTCCAAGTACGCCGCTTTTGCTACCTCTCACGAGTTCGTTCCTATAGCGATTAAGACACTGGTTTCATGGGGGTACGCTGGGTCTTGCTTTTGTGAATCAGTTGGGCAGACGGATGTCTATCGTTTCCGGAGATCCAAGGTCCTCTTTCCTGAAGCAACGACTTGCTTTGGCGGTGCAGTGGGGGAACGCAGCGGCAGTGCTGGGAACTTTTGGGACAGTTTCCCACGACACTTTTTAACTTTCAAATGTGTAAATGTCTGAACGTGCTTGTGCAAACTATTAACTTTCTGTATGCTGTAAATTAATAGTAGATACTGTCTTTTATATTTCTTCTATGTATTTATTCTATATTTATTTTGTAATGTCAATTTGCATTGCTATATTTTGTTAATAAACTCATCTTTGCTATCTATTTATTTATTTATTTAGGTATGTATTTATTTATTTTATTTTATTTGATATTCTTTATTTAGTAAATTTTGTATTTGTATATTTATTTACACATTTATTTATCTATTTTCTCATAACATCAGTGTTGAGTTTATTAACAAATATAGCGATGGAATTTACATTGTAGAATTTACAAATAAATATAGAATAAATACACATTACAGAAGAAATATAAAAGCTAGTATCTACTGATTATCTACAGTATACAGATAGTAAACAGTTTGATCAAGCACTTTCAAACATTTACAAATTGAAAAGTTAAAAAGTGTCTTGGGAAACTGTCCCAAAAGTTCCAAGCACTGCAGCTGCGTTTCCCCGCTGCACCTCCAAAGCGAGGCATCGGGGAAAACTTTTCTTATTAATTAATATATTTAGTTCTATTTGTTTATTGTGTATTTATTTATATATTTATTTATAAAATTATTATAAATAAATTAACTTATTGTTAAATTTTGTGAATATTAATATTATTTTAATAATATTAATTAAATTAATAATTAATTAATTATTAATTAATAAATAATAAATTATTAATTAATAATTAATTAATAATAATTGATAAATAAATTATAAATTAATAAATAATTTATGAAAAGCTATAAATCTGACAGTCTGTTTAAAGTAAGCAGATTGACACAAGTAAAATAAGAAAGTAAATAGGTGAATTAATTAATTAAATTAATTAAATGAAATGTATTAAATTAATTAAATTAATAAAAATAATTTACTAAATCAATAAAATTAATGAAATTAATTAAAATTAATTTAATAAATGAAATTAATCTAATTATTTTAATTAATTAATGAAATTAATTTTATTATTTAGCTAATTAATATAGTTAATTAAATTAATTAATTAATCAATTCAATTTAATGAATTTAATGCATATAATTAACCGGTGCATACACTACTGAATTGTGTAATCTGGCTTTAGAAACTAATGTGTACACACTGCACAGACATACAGACAGAATATAGTAACTATTTAGGACAATAGCATAATTTTTTTGTGGATACTAGGTAGAGAGTGAGAATGTAATGATTAAAAATATGATTTGATGTTCTATCAAATCATATTCTTAATAAAATTTTATATAATATGCTATCGTGAATTTCAAGAAGTGAGGTTTCACGATATATTGACATTAAAATTATAAATGCATAGTAAGTAATCGAAATATGTAAGTGATGGAGAAACGATGAGTCCGTGATGACTCCGGAAAGTTCCATGAAATTTCATGAAAAGTATGAATGTAAGCGATGCTTGTCATCGACGAACGCAGTATAAAGAACTAACTGTGAGTGTTTCAAAAAGTAGAAAGTTAAGAAAATCTTTCTTGTAACTGGAATCTATAAGTTCTATCGGCAAAAAGTTCAGGATAAATTGCATCACTGCGCTTGCTTAAAATAAAATGTATCCAGCGTTTGTGTTCTTATATCTTACAATACCTAGTAGATATGCCTAGTCAAAGTGTCATTACGATAACATAATATTATATGATTAGAAAGTCTTTTTTATGTCTGCTCGCCCTGAAATCAACCCAGCTTATAGCTGGGAGGTTATAAGCGATCGTTATTTCCGGCTCAAATGAAATGACTCAAATGAAGAAGGCTTCATTCTGACCACATTTGAGCCGGAAATAACGATCGCTTATAACCTCCCAGCTATTTCCCGAATATAGAACACATAACAAAGATCTGACATTATTGTTCCTTAGAACCCAAAGATTATCACTACTACATCTACAAGGAGATTTTAACATCATCATTTGTAATCTTTTAATATACGATGTAGAAGTACAAATATTTTCATTTCTACAATAAAGAAATTATTCTGATAATCGAAATCTGTAATCTTAATTGTAGTGAAATAATCCAAAGTTAATTTAATTATGTTTAAATAAATTAACTCAAAAAGTTATAGGCTTATATGATCTATAATAATTGATACAAATATTAATAAAAAATATAAATATTATATGATCTATAATTGTATATACTATAGGCTAAGTATTGATCTTTGATTGATGTCAAAGAAACTAGAATTGTTATCCTCGAGGACATCGCCTTGGCCTTGAGAATCTCTTATTAAAGTCTTGGTCTCGTGAGATAGTGGTCTTGGTCTTGGCCTCGATCGCTAAGTACAGGCCTTGGACTCGGACAACAAGAAGTCTTGCCCTTGATTTGGATTTGAGGAAAAGTCCTTGGTTTCAATGTCAACAAGGAAAAGGAAGATCAATAAAAAAAAGTACTGGACGCAAAATACCTCCAGTACTGCTTGGTGGTAAAAGTAAGTAAAGAGTGGCCGATCAAAATGTCCGCGGGCATACTGGCCGCGGACATATTGTCACGGAGAAAAATTTTTGCAAGCAAAATGATACCAGTATAAAATGTTTCCATGACTCTTAGTCTGACATTTTGTCCTGTGACATTCTGTCCTCGCACCGTGTTGTCTGTGATATTTTGTCCGTGAGATTTTGTCCGTTGACAGTTTGTTCTAGTACAGTAGTAAAGTACTTGCAGTAATCTCGATACATAATTCTTAGCGGTATGTGTGCATGTCTGTTAACGCTTCCTGCAGTTCTTGAGCGATTTTGACCACACTTAACCAACTCGATCAACTGAAAAAGCTCCAAATCATGAACAGCGGTGAACTACAAACCCTAAGAATTAACATTATTAGTTCAAAATGACTTTCTTTCTTTACCCCTAAATTCTAAGAAAGGTTGTATTGTGGTATAATTTTGTCATGTAGTCATTCGATTGTGTCAAATGTAACATCATCATCAAGTGCTAAACATGACAGCTACCTTAATTTCTTGACCAACTCTTCAATTATATCAGGAATGAGATGACAGGCTAAAATATTTGGCTTTATGACCTTCAACTTTCTAACCTATAAATTTGGCCCGTCTTTGAACGGGTTTAACTCCCTGTATCGTAATGAAACCAAAAAAAATCATAGTTACCATCTCATCAACACAAGTTTTCTATCACACTAAGAGAATCTATGCAATAAATAACAACAATAATCAAATTTACACATTCATCATCTAAAAGAGAGAAAACTGATTTTTTTACAAATAAGAAATATTTTCGTTTTCTTCTTAGAAGCATTAATAATCTAATAAATCAAGTGCTTCCCAAAGTGATGCATAGAGTGAGTCAAGAACTGGACAGAAAGATAAATGTTTTCTCGCTTCGGTCTTTTTTCAAACTATCTTCAAATATGCGACTGTCGCAAACGCGATATCCATCCTATTCTGCATAGTCACCGGAGTGTATAAACTACATTATAGAGTCTACTCTTATAACCAAGTTTCATTGTTATAAATTTGAAATAAATGTTCGGATTAAATATATTAAAAACTAAATAAAATATATAACGGCAAGAGTAAATGGTAACAGAGTTGGAGAATTTGCTTTTAAAGTATTATTTTAAATAAGTTTAAATACAAGTTCAGATGATTGAAAACAACTGAATAAAAAGCTCCGATCCCTGCTGCAATGGAAAATTCCTGCAAGTCCGTCGTAATGAAAAGTTTGGGAAGCACCGTATTAAATGACATGTAGGTAATGTGGATTTCCATTCAGTGAACATTTGAACAATTTTACATTTGAAAATTGTGTGGGGCAAATACATCTAAAATGTATTTTTATAAACAAATTTTAATCTCGACGGGCCAATAAAAATAAGTAAAATCTGAAGACTACATTAAATACAATTAGCCTCAATCCTCTAGGAAATGAAATCAACAACACATTTCTTTAGTCTTATCCTAAAGTTAAACTAAACAGTCAGACAGAATTACAATTTCTAAATTATTTTTCACTTTGATTTTGATAAAATATAACTATTTAATCAATTTAATAATAATTATAGTAATTGTTAATAAATCTCTACTACTTTAAATTATGAAAACTTAGAAATAAATTATCATCTATTACACAATTACAGACATTTGGAATATTTAATATCATTTATCGTATCATATAATTTAATTTTTCCGACTCTCATAATAAAGACAGCCAGGAAAAAGATAAAACAAACATTGGATATAAATTAAAACATAATAAATAAACTAAACAGCATATTTAACTTTCTATATAAAAGAAACCCACGTAATAAATTCTAAATTAAATTTACATCAATAACTTTAATGATCCTTCAATATGTTCTCAAAGTTATTGCAAAGTCCACGTCTTTGTTTTAAATAATTACAAAAATATCTCTAAACGTATATACGAAAAAAGATACTAAATACCAACCGAACAACAACAAGCAATGAATAACGATGATGAAGTAATAATTATTCATCTTTTCTTTTCTTCATAACGCTGCTTACGCTTCGCAGAGCGCATTTTTAAATTGTGAAAAGATATAAATAATAATTTGCAAGATATATTATTAATTTCACAACTACTCAAAAATTTCAATGACTTTATATTACAATCAAGCAATCAAAATAAATTCAAAGTAAATATATCAGGAAGGGATCGTCTTCGCCCTCTAAATGTTTAAAGAAATTAAATATTGCATAATTCATAAATATAACTATTTTTATATTCAATTTCATTATAGCCTAACACTCAAATTAGTGTTCAAATCTAATAATACAGCTACTATAGTAAAAAAATCTTTTTAGAAATATAATATCAAACAAAATTAGTTGATTGCCATATCTTAATTTTTATGCCAGCATTTTGTAAAAAAATTACAAAAAAATTATAGCAAGAACATAACAAAAAGAAGCAATTAATAAAAATATTTGTGAAGCACAATAAACTGTATAAAGTGGTTTATTTTCTTACATTATGCCAATATTGAATCAATTGCTAGGCTATCTTAAGGCATTGACATATGCAGCATATTTCTAATGCAATTTTGACTAAACTCTCAGGGCCATTAAAGAGCCATTAACAAAATAATTCAGTAAAAGTTTCTTGTTTGATGAATAATGTTGTGTGATAAAGAAAAAACTCAAAAATTTTGTTTAAAAAAACTTCAATGATAATATTTCAATGCAAACTAAACAATGTTGTCAGAAATTTTTGCCTCGAGACTCACAAAAAGTTAAAACGTTTTTCGTGATTAACTATTTACAATTTAAATCTTTTGCTCAATAAGCAATTCTTCTTCATCAGCAGACCTAGTAGAAGGGTTTTGGGGCAGCAGATCCTGGATGTCCTTTCTTGATGATTTATCATGGGAATGAAGCTGTTCCAGTTCTTTTCTTCTTTTCTCTTCACGTTGCTCAGAGAGCTTAAAGTGAGTGTAGGACAGAATGCCTAGGATATAGTAATGTTTTAATTATGTTTATTTCATTGAATAAGTATTTATGCCCAACGCACATACAATGATATTGACTTTTCAGTGTTGATGATAACTGCAGACAGTAATCATCAATATCAACGAGTGTAAATAGAGATAAAATCGTTTTGACAATATATGAACATTTCACAAATCACCGTTAATTGATAACTCTAATTAAAACTGATTGCGAAAACAGAAAGACCACTCCAAGACGATTAGTGTGAATGCTCAACTATGCGATTATTCTTTTTAATTTCAAATAATGATCCATAGACTCATTTTGTAACTCATTATGTGAAGCAAGCTAATAAAAAACGAATATTCACACAGCCCTACATTTTACAACATCAACTTTTTTTCATTATATGAACGTGAACAAGAAAATAAAACTTTCTTTGATGAAGATTTTGTTGCCAATTTAGATACATAATCATAATCATTGTCAGGTTTTTTTTATTTAAGATTTTTCTTTATATACTTACTGATAGATTTTATTTGCTTGAGTAATGTTGCATGAGCTCAACAAGAAGGTATTTATTTGCGCATTGTGGGAGTGTTGTGTTTGCAAAATCAAGTGATCAATGAAAACTCGACTTAACTAGTTATAGTGCACTAAATAATCTTGTTTTAGAATGATGAAACAAAAAAATAAAAAAGATAAAATTGGTATTTATTCACAAATAAAATAATGCATAACTTACCAACAAAGACAATAACAATTCCAGCAAACTGTGACATCTGAATTGGATCGTGGAATAAAATAAATCCTCCAACTAAAGTTAGACAAAACTTACAATGACCCACCATGTTATATCTGCAAAGTTTTTCAATTAAGAAAAAACCAGCATATAAATTAAATTATTTAATTGAATGAAAAAACTGATTTATAAAAAGTAATAATTATATTCATAAATTAATTTAACCTTGGATTACTGTTGAGGAATGAGATCGCAGATACAGCTAATGATTTGAACTGGTTACTACGGGATGCAGCAAGTTAGCAAAATACTGTGATTCATAGAAAAATAGATTAAAAGACCTATTGGTTCCAAGGCTGACTATCTAACCAATTCACCCATGAGTTTTGACAAAGAGACAACTGATGTCTTCAATGAAAATATATTATACCGTAATACTGGTGTGCAGCACTCATATGGCAGTCACATTAAGTGCAAACACAACACAATACAGTCTAAGATGAAACACTTTGCCATCACTGTTTCACATGATATCATGAAATAATCATTTTTGACCATATATACAATAAAAGATTTATAAAATTTCAAAAATTGATCAGTCACCAGAGCAAATTTTTTTGCTCAGGTGACTGAGATTTGAACAAGCAATCCACCAGTTAATATGAAAACGATCTACTGCCGCTCTCAAAAGATACAAAAATAAGAAATTAACAAAATGAAAAATCTTCCAAGACTTTAATTTTTGCGATAAGATGCAAAGTTAAGGATACGTTAGAGGTGACGTGTTGCCAATGATCCAGAATATCGACACGTTAATAGCAAATGCAACAACACCAGTAAGACAAACCAAACCCTATTGAGATAACATTAAAAAATATCATTACAAAGCATTTATAATAATAACATTTTATTACAATTGCTGGTCACAAGAATCGAATAAAACTAGTTTTTAAGACATGATATAAACTGTATTTAAAGCATTGTGAAATATGTGATACGTCTATAACATTGAAAGAATCATTTTACCTAAATTTAAAAGTTATGGATACACAAGGCAAATCAACCCCAACTAAACTAACCAATAAATCAGCTTCAGCAATTCAATTTCATCTAATAACCCTAACCCTAAACTTGACCAAAATCTCTAATTCCTATGGTTAGGAAACCATAGGAATTAAAAACTGCGAGAGAGTGCAGCTAGAAAATTATCTGATTTATTCAATTATCATATTTGATTTAATTATCTTGCTTAATATGAAGAATTTGTTCACAAAATAAATGGCACAATATATATATGCAATGATCAAGAAGAATATTTAGCAAAATAAAAATAAATTAGACAACATTAATAAATAAAAAGTAGACAATGGAACAATTCTTCTTAAATTAATCTAAATTTAATAGCAAAAAAACAATTCACTATTAGTCAATATAGTTAAACAATGTTTGTTTATTTGTTGCTATTTGTCACATCAGCACAAAAAGGTTATTTACTTACTTGTCTGGAAGAGAATGTGGAGACAACCAAGTGATAAGAATTATTGATTTTAACAACACAGTTTATTGAATAATTTTCTTTGTTAATTGTAAATATAACCAGCTTGAACCAATTTCCATTCCAAAAATGAAATAAGTTAAAGCTTTTAATTCATATTAATATAAACACAGAATCCTTACAATGGCTTCAGCAGACCAAATGCTACCAAATATGCCACCGTCAGTAAAGACTGGCTCAAAGAAAGGAATAATGATAGCTAGACACGTGGCAGACAAGGGTGCCTGGTAGTAGAGCAACTGCATGGCATCACAGCTAAACTCTGATTGCTTCTCATTCACCCACTGCAGGAAAAACAGTTCCAAGTTAAAATTTCAAATATTTCTATCAAAAATCAGAATACATCAAAATATATAAACAACATTTCAAAAGACTTTGAAAGTTTCTGTTCAGATATGTCATTAGACCCTAAAGAAAGAAAATCTAAACTACAAGAGAAAGATGATTGGCAAATAATAGCAAAAATTCAGTCATAAAAATGCTAAAAGCAATTTGTTTTCAGAATGAAAAGCAGCTAAATATAGACAGAGAGAGCGTAAAGAACTTCTGATCAATCCCAGTGGTTGGAAAATAAAACAATAAAAAAATTAAAAATCAAAGTTTTCAAAGAAATTTTACTATATTCAATGTTATATTTTAACTATATTTAACTATACTCAATGTTACATGTTATCAACGTTACATTTTGTAACTCAATGTTATATTTCAATAAATAAGTGAATTGGATAATCCTGTAACTTTCACAAATATTATTCGTTTTTGTAACATATTACTTATAAAATTCAAAACTGCATTCATGATAAAGAATCTTATATACACTGAATTGCACATGCAATATTATATGATCAGAAATTTGCGAGCTCTATAAAATCGTTGAAAAGATTTAAATTATAAGAAATTGTACAAATTATAATTTTAAACTTACAACAAATAATCAATAAGTTTAATAGCAGCCTTCTACTTTTCACCATGAAACGTTTTAGTTTTACGCTACATATTAAAAATAAATTAACCTTAATGAAAAACAAAATAACAGATGTTTCTAGCAATGTATTGATTGAAAAAATTGTTTTGTTATGGCTTAGAGCTTTTCTATTTCTCAATGTAATTTTAAATAAACATTGTTTTCTTAAGCCAGTTTTATTCTGTTTTGCAATGAGAACACCTGTTATTATGAAGCATAACACCTACGTAGTAACAGATGGCTTCATTGATAGTCAGCTTCCATGCTGATCTTTTTATTTGCACCGCAATACGAAAAAAAAATGCATTATCAAACTGCATCAAAATATCTCCATTAGAAAATTAAAAATTATCCAAATTCTTGTTCTTAAATTAAATTATTTATTAATTACTTTTACATATTTACTTACTTACTTTTACAAGTTAAAAATTGTATAAGCAATCAGTAGTGAACTTACGACTTGATATAACGAAGTAACGAGAACACCGGACAAAGCAAACGCAATGCCAATAATGTTGAACTTCAGATCAAAGTAGGAATTCAGAAACACACCAACACCGATGGGAATCTAAAAATAAGTAAAAACAAACAAATACAAATTAATTAGATTGATTAAACTTAGCATTAATTAATTACTTTACATTAATTAAATAAACTTGCTTAATTATACACCTGACGTATACCTCTTATAACTGCGATGCTCCTAGGCCTTAAATTCTTTTGAAATTATGATTGTCTAAATGGTTTATATTTTTCACAATACTGCAATGATATTTTCCAAAAAGGAACAATCAGAAGGTGCATATCTTTCCTTTAAACATTTTAATCTTCTTCCGAAAAAAATTAATCCTCATAGAAGAAGTCACATTGAAGCAATCAACGCATTCAACCAGTAACTTTACAATCTCCGCATTGCATAGCTTTTAAGTCCGTGCATCATCTTTCATTGGCGAATCGTGTAAGTCAGCGCATCAAAGATCATTGACGAACGATTCACGTGAACGCTCACTATATCGATAACTAACTGCAGATTAGTTAGTAAGATGCTTTACTTAACAACAGTGCTTCATACATCATTACATATAGCATCACAGATATTAATTAACATTACATAAAAAATATTATTCTTATGAATTGGTTAGAGAATTTGATTTAGTTGATTCTTTGAAGAGCGTCCTAGTTTGAAAACAGTAGACTTAATAAATAATAATGATTAATTATTATTATTTATTAATATAATTATTATTTATCTAATTAATGAAATAACTTAGTCAGCTTTTTAAAGGCTCAGTCAATAAGAACACTGTATAGATGAAATTGTGCCTTGCATAGCTACTTCTTTCAGTACAGAAGATATCTTCAAACTGTAAAAGTAAATTTATATCACAAAACAATATAAACAGAACTCACAAGTGTGAGCTTGACTTTAGTTGAGAAAGTCTTAGCATAGAACATAGTCTGTATGACCATGATGCAAGGCGTTGTCAGAGACTTTATGATCTGGTAGGTTCCCACTGTATTAGATTGCAGCGACAGATTCGTAATGACAACGAAGCCACAAAACGTCAGAGAAATTGGCAACATCTTGGCCAATGGCAGCGGTTTAACAACAAACACTCCGAGAAATCTACAGGCAAACATTCCAATTGTTGTGAATACAAAGTGCACAAGAGTGAGTGTCATGTTTGGAAAGTGAACATGAGTGTACACACTCTTGTTAAGAAGTACAATCGAAATAGACAGAGCGATGTTGAGGATGAGATTAAAGGTGACAAAGAGCTTGGAATGTTCTTGTTTGATGACAGGAGGAGAGTTGGTAACGGGCGCCACCTTGGCAGCAGCCATTTTGGAATAAATGCGCTTTAAACCGACAATCGGAGAACTGAAAAACATAAATATATATATTATTTTAAACAACTATTATTTAATAGATCGATTACATTAGTTTACAATAAATAATTTTTTGCAGGATTCTATACAATACGATTTAGTTTTAAGTTGAGATAAAATCGATAAAGACCGATTTCTAGTCCTAACTCTAATTACTCTATTACTCCAAGCAATAATGAGACTCTTTCTTATACTGTACACTCTAAGCTAATTTATAACCCTAACCAAATTACATTTAGTTTGTATAAAAAAAAAATCAAAATGTGTAACATAACGTGGATTATGGACGTAGGCAACTTGCCTCTATGTCCACATCGTAGCGAACAAATTAAATAACAAATATACAATAATATACATATTACAATGTATATTTAACATCAATATACATAGACATCAGATATACATACAGTATAAACAAACAAAATATAATTTATAGACACAAGAAACAAAATGTACTTAGTATTTATTTAGTAACTCTCTTGCATATCAGCCTCGTAATCGTAACATAAATCTAAATTAGCCCAATGTTTGTCTAAATTAGATTTAAAACTGTTTAACAACTCTGTGTATCGAAATCAAATTTGCACTGAATTTATTCAAGCATCATTTTCCTTAGTCAATAACTGACAAATTAGTTAAACCTTCTTTTATAATTACAAAACTAAATTATATGTTAGAATATTGCATTGTAGTAAACTATTACAAACTTAAACAAAAAATATGATACAAGCATGACATTAAATGAAGTATCCCTCAATTTAACTAAATTTTATACACTTTGAATTGAATAGGGTCAGATCTGATATTTTTTTTTTCTTCGCTTGATCGTGCACCGGTCAAGCCGCCCTTTATGCAATATATTCGCCACGTCAATTTACTTCATCCAGACAAACATTCGCTAATGATAAGACAATGAAGTAAAACCAGACATAAGACGTTAGAAATTATAAATACATTTCAAAACAATTAAAAAATAACAATTACAAATACGCGAATGTAAAAATAATATAAATTTATTTATTTACCAAAAAAAATAAAATATTTTCATATATTATTTGTTTATGATCACAGAGGCCGCGTTTCCTGATTTGGTTTGCTGTCTAATTCATAAATAATTCATTATAAATAACTTGTACATACATTTATTCATTATAAATAACTCATATATAAATCCTATGTTATCCTACACTGTATTTAATTATCTTTCTAATTTGATCGTATTATCGATATTATTATTTTTGATTATCTAATTTTATCAGAAAAAGTATAAATTGAAACATTTTCATTCGTACAAATAGGCCTATTAACAATGATGCGGGGTAGGGGGAGGGGGG
>JAQIXG010004864.1:0-12233 GCA_034700105.1 Oconnorella tubifera | reverse complement strand
CTATATCTCCTTGAAGAATTATTTTTCAAGCTCTATGTAATGTTGCACTATTATTTGTTCAATGAGAGTTCTTTTGTGAAGAGAGTCCTGTAGTTATTCATTATATATTTCTGCTTTATAGTTCACAGCATGTTGCTAAATGGCTGCATTGTGCTAATGTGACATTAAGCCACAAACAAGCTACCATATATGAATTTTATGAAGAGTTTGCATTCGTATTTTGCATTCTATGTAATCATACTATACCTTTATGACTTGTGTGTATCCAAAGTATAACTATACCAAAGGCATCAAAATGATTCTTTCTTACAGTATTACATATAGTTTCTGTTCTGATGTTACATCAAACAGTTTCAGTCTCTAATTCAAAAATCCCTTTTGAATTATTTACTTCAGTCATTATTCTACTCCTTTTCTGCATCATTTGTACAATCATTTTATTATCGTCACTGTATTTAATCAGGGAGATGAGTTCCTGTATAAGACGAGTTGGGGTGAAGAGTTCACAGAGAAGCGTCATCCAGTCTTATGTGTTCTAGACATAGAGGCGGGATGCATCAGTTTACTGGAGAACCTTCCAGAAGATGTGTCACCAGGACAGGTCAGCTTTATGTAGAAAATCTACAGAATAATTAATCTGAGATTTATTTTATCTGAGCCGATGTGACATCAAACGGCGTCAGTCTTGATTTCAAAGGTTCAATGGCGCAATCATATTCATTATCTTCATTTGCTTGAGGGTAATGAAGATGATGAACGTGATTATGCTATTTAATTTTTCAGGAAAAATTGCGGGTATATTTGAATTTTATTATTTCATTAAATATCCTGGATTAATCTTGATGCTCGTACCATGTGTTCATGTTGTAAAAAGTTCTAGTGTGATACGATTGCTAGCTATTATTTTAGACTTGCGTTCACTCAGAATTATATTAGGTTTTGCTCTCATAAAATTACATACTAATTAAGCTGAATTTATGAAAGCTTCTTAATACGAAAATGCTTATATAGCAATTTAGCATTAATTACGCTTGAAATTACGCATTACGCATAGCATTTTTTTGTTAAAAACCTTGATTATTATATTTTATTTCAGGCGATCTGGTGCCCAAATGATCTCGGAGTAGTATGTGTAGGCTGGTATCATGAACCTTATCAATTTGGGATTGTGTACTGCTTGAACAGAAGGTAGAACTGATTATAAATGAATTTTGTAATACCCGTTTATCATCTCTTTGTATGATTGTTTCAGTACAAGTTAAGCTCATATTGATTGCATTATATGTTTTTCTGCTATGCTAATATGATGTTAAAATCTGTTAACCAAGACTAAATACTGTCTCAAGTGGTAACTCTGTAGTTGCAAAGTATTTTAAAACTAAAAAGATTGCAGTAAATCAATCTTTAACTGATTAACAATTAAAATCAGTGGAGGGAGAAAAATTGATTTAAAATGATATTTCTAAATTTAAATGTAATACTTTTAAATTTATTTTTATTGCTATGCTTGTAGAAGTTCCTTGTTTCACATTGATCTGAAATCATTCACTTGCAGTAAGATAGTTTCTTTATATCACTAATATTATATTACCATTTTATTACTTAATGTTTTCATAACGATTATTATATTTACAACTATTTAATTACACTTGTAGTTTTTATCATGATTGATGCTCTGTTTGACCTTTTCGGTTGGCCACTTCAATACAAATCTTAAGATTTTTACCTTCAAGCCTATTAAATTAAAACTTGAATATGAATATGAATACAATTTTATAAAATTGTAATTTTAGATGTATTAATTTTATGAATATATTGCATGGTTTTGTGAATATATTCTAAAGATTATATTTTAGATGTAATTGGTGCGACTGATAGATCAGTACGTAGTCCAACTTTTTCTCCTGATGGATCCAAATTGCTGTATTTGGACAATCCTTCCGGTGGACCTCATGGCCATTGCAGTAGACTCATGATGGTCACATTTCTCTTATTCATTAATTTGTTAATTTATTGGTGTTTTTGTTTTTTCTAATTTTTTAATTCTTAGGGATAGTGTTGAGATTAGAATTTTTGTTAGGTTTAGGACTGATGTTAGGGTTAGTGTCAGGGTTAATGTTATGATTTTGGTTAGTTAGGATTATGGTTATTAAATGAATTGACGGGGTCGTTTGTTTGGCTACCGTAATAAGGTTAAGGTTACGTTTTACGTTTGGATTATCGTAAATAACGATGTCGAAGACGTAGCTGACAATTTAAGCACCTTACTAAAGGGTGCAGCGTGTTTGAGAAATAGTGAGTTAACCGGGATTCGAACCTGGACCTATCGGTTACGAATCCAACACTCTAACCACTTCTCTAACGGGCCTTGACAATGAAGATTTACTAGAAGTTGTTTATTTGTAACATCTAGTAAATTGGTAAAATAAGATTTATAATAATTGTGTTAATGTTACTTATAGTGTGACTGGTCTACTAAAGGAATAGTCTCTGTAGTTGAAGTTGTTCGCAAAGCTCCAGGTTAAAGAGTTTCTTTTTTACGAAAGCTTCTATTATTTCTCTGCAAAAATTATTCAACAATAAGAGATTGAATAACTTCAAAATATCCAAAAAAAATTACAAGAAAATTATATATATGACGAATGACTTAATGATCTTCAAATTAAATATTCGCGGGTTATGCAAGCAAGAAAGAAACTGTTGCTCTAATTTGAAGTTTTATCTAGTATTACGTTGTATTTTTCACGATGTCAAGACTAGTTTTAATTCATGTTAAAGGTCATTTATTGTTCAAAAATGAATTTCTTTGTTTAATTTTTGTTTTTAGTCGATGAATTTCAAGGAATGTTGTTGAGTCGTTTTGCCTCTAGATGCTGGAGTTCTGATAATAAACGTATCGTAGTTGATGTTGCTTGGAGAAGTAAACATGTAAAACATTGTTTACTTTATTTTAAACTTCATTGCTATTTTCTTTTATAGTCTTTATTTTCTCAGATCTTTATTTTTTATTGTTAAAATAAACATCACTTTTTGTCAATTTTAGAGCAGCTACTGGTTATAATCTATTCGCAGTTGTATTTGTTATCCGTTATTTTTCTCGTAATTGTTATTAATGTTGTTTTCAGGAATTAATTGTTGTCAATGTTGAATCTGGCAAAGTCACCAGACTAACAAATAGTAAGTACAAGCTCTGTTATATAAGTGACAATATATTATATAAGTGACAATATATTATATAAGTGACATATCTTTTTGATATATATTTGTCAAAATTGAGTTTTAAAGTATTTGCTTGAAAATAAAGATTGAAAATATCTAACATTTAGTACTTTGGAAGATTTTTGATTTGATTTTAACTTTTATTGTGACCCAATTTGATAACTTGTCCTTGATTTTTAATTTGACCTACTTTTATGACTGGATTTTGAGTTTTAGTTTGACCTACTTTTAGGACTTGACCTTTAGTTTTCTTTTTGACCTACTTTAAGGACTTCTTTAGTTTTATTTTTGACCTACTTTAATGACTTGACCTTGAGTTTTAATTCGATCTACTTTTAGGACTTGACCTTTAGTTTTAATTGACCTGCTTTTAAGATTTGACCTTGAGTTTTAGTTTGACCAACTTTTAGGATTTGACCTTCAGTTTTAGTTTGACCTACTTTTATGACTTGACCTCGAGTTTTATTTTGATCTACTTTTAGGACTTAACCTTGAGTTTTAATTTGACCTAATTTAGGACTTAACCTTGAGTTTTAATTTGACCTACTTTTAGGATTTTACCTTTAGTTTTAATTTGAGCTACTTTTAGGACTTGACCTTCAGTTTTAATTTGACCTACTTTTAGGACTTGACCTTCAGTTTTAATTTGACGTACTTTTAGGATTTGACCTTCAGTTTTAATTTGACCTACTTTTAGGACTTGACCTTGATTTTTTACAGTAACGCAGTGAACATTAAATATTTTGTGTACAATATTTGGTAAATGACATTTCTTATTAACAATTATAAATATATGTAGGATATTACATCTTTATGTCTTAAAAATGAAAATTTTACTTTATTATTGATTTAATTTAATACTTTTTAATGGAAATTAAACGTGTTTGGAATATTATTATATGACACAATACAGTCTTGTGTGTGTTGATGTGCCGTTGATCTCCAAACAAACTTATAAATGAATATTTTTGCATAAAATAAAGTATCTGAATCGCCGAAGTCAAAATCCAATTATGAAGCAGGATGTCTAACTTGACTTTTCTCTACAGATGACAGTGTAGGTAGCTGGACTTTGTTGGATGTTAAGAATGATGTTATACTTGTTGCATGCTCTAGTATTAATCAACCTGATTACCTAGTAGGTCTATTTTCGCAGTGTTTATTCGCTTTATTTTATATTTATTTTCAATTAAAATTAAAATTGAACATTAATTTTAAAAATAAATGTTTTAATAAATTAAACCTAGCTAACTTATAGAAAATTGCATTCAATAAAATTGTGATAAATAGTTTGAATAGTATGAAAGCAGAAGATATTCATATTGTTAAATCATATTATTAAATGACAGAGCATTAAATTTTAGTGATTTTTATTTGCACGCTGTTAAGCATCATAAGCATTTTAAAAGAATACATGAAAATATGAGCGTATCACTAGAAACTTAGTTATTTTATTCAGTCAGTAAATTAAGTTGATGATAATTGTTGTCGGCAGATATTAGGCAAGTTACCGGAAGAGAACAAAGAATGTGAAATAAGTTGGATGTCGCTTGATTACCAGCCAAAAGTATTTGATGAGATCAAATGGCAGATTGTGCAATGCATCGCTCCATCTGATCAATTAGCAGCTAATGGTAGAGTTCAATTATATTTGTAATTTTAATTTTATATTAAATTATTACTTAATGATTTATTTTTATATAATTATTAATAATAATAAAATTTCTTTTATGATGCTTAAATTCAGCAACTTGCTGCACCTTTGTGAATATTTTTTAACTGTTATATCTTGGATGTCATTCATAGCAAAATTAAACTTTACTTTTTCTAATGTCAGATAAGGTTAAGGTTACGTTTAACGTCTGGATTACCGAATTAACTATGTCGAAGACGTAGCTGTCAGTTTAAGCACCTTACTAAAGGGTGCAGCAAGGTAGAGAAAATGGTGAGCTAACCGGGATTCGAACCTGGACCTATCGATTTCGAATTCAGCGCTCTAACCACTTCTCTAACGGGCCTTGACAGATGTAAGAATTTTATCTTTTATGATTTTAAATTTAGCTAATTTGGAATTGATTTCAATGTTAAATTAATATAATGCTAAATCAGTTGTGTTTTGTATGTTTTTAGCCTGTTTAGATTATGAGTATATATTTATTGAACCAACTGGATTTGACAAGCCACCTCTTATGGTCCTCAATCATGGTATCATTTTTTCTATTCATCTCTTGTTTTCTTCTTCTTTATTAATATGATAAAGTGACTTTGAATTTTCTTTAACAGATAAGTATATCATTGTACACATTACAGTGATTAAGATATCAAAGAAAAAAAACTTAATACAAAAAATTAAATTTATAAAGCGATGCGTCTCGTATATTTAACATTTCAATCTAAAAAATTGATATGATACTTTAAAATATGCGTTAACTTAATTTTATTGGTTGAGTTTTTCTTATTTAGTATTGCAGATTATAAGTGAGAATGTTCCTTTTAAAGAAAAAAATTAAAGAATGTAACCAGTGAGAGATCCATAGTTAATAATATTATTATTTATAAACTTTTAAAATTAATTTTACTTTTAAACTATTTTATCATTGTGTATTATTTATATGGAGAATATTGAAAATCTATCAGTTTGATGTTTTTACTGTAAATCTCAGGTGGACCTCATTCTGTCATCGGTGCTAGATTCTATCATGACTTTGCCTCCAAGTGTCTTTGTGGCTATGCTCTTTTAATTGGTCAGTTGCACTCACATTCATTCATTTCTCCAATTTATTTGTAGTCCTAAATGTATAAATCTTGAGTTGAGGTTGTGTGTTTTTAATCTTCCCCTTATTCACCCAAAGTTATGTTTTGAAAAACAATCAAATTTTATTTTGGAAGGATTTGAAAGAAAGAAGCGACTCTAAAAAACTGACTGTTTCTCAACTGTTTTATGCTATATATTCATTTACAATGATTGTTCGTTTAAATCTATTTATCATAATAAATGATGATTGATTTTTATTGTATTAATAACTAACTGCTTTTTTAAAATAACTGAGGAATGTTTTGTCATTGATGGTATTTAAAATTTCTATCAACAAAATGCATACTTTTTATAGAAATTGTATTAATAACAGTTTTTATATATTATTTAGTCTATTGAGCTAATTTTGACTCTGTGTATCTGTTAGTGAACTTTAGAGGTTCATTTGGTTTTGGTCAGGACTCAATTGAATCACTTCCAGGTCGCATTGGTGACCAAGATGTTAAAGATGTGCAGGTTACACTTACATCTTAATTTTCTCTTTCCGAAATATACACAAATAATTTAGTGTTTTATTTTATATAAATTGATCATATCTTGCATCTTTAATGTTTATACGTTTTTAGGTATACTGATAATTTTGCTGATACAATACTATGTCTTTTTTTGTATCTATAGGTTTTTATTTAAATGGTTTAGTCTTGATTGAATTTTTGTCACACAGAGAAGCGCATTGGAAGTTATTGAAAGAAATAATTTGGACAAAGATCGAGTGGTTGTTATGGGTGGGTCACACGGAGGTTTTCTTACGGCTCATCTGATTGGACAGTATCCTGTGAGTCATCAATTAATGATGTCATTGACTTGAATGAGAGTTACGAATTCATTTTATACGTTTAAGTTTTATATGAAGAGTGTATAGTGAAGTATAACGAAAACTATTACTATATTTTTATGTTATTATATCTAAATGATTAAGGTTATGTTTAATGTCCGGATTACCGTATTATATGAATGACGTCAAAGATGTAGCTGTAAATTTAGGTACATTACTAAAGGGTGCAGCTAGTTGGAGAAATAGTGAGCTCTCCGGCATTTATCGATTTTTAATCCAGCACTCTAATGGGCCTTGACTAGAGATCATTTTCTGTCTTCTAATAAGTATTTTGTGTGCTGATGTGACTGTAAGCAACATGTATGCAGTCACATCAGCACTGTGAAGATATTACTCTTTTCTTTTTAACAATAATTTTTATGATTTTGACTGTTACTGTGTCTTCTGAATATTTTTGAATTATTTTCCTTTTTCTTGTAGAATTTTTATAAAGCAGCGATTGCAAGAAATCCAGTCATTAATCTCTCAAGTAAGAATAATACGTTATTATTTTATTCTTTAATTTTATCCGGGACTCTGTTCGCAAACAATTAGTCCCAATTTTTTGAAATATTTTTTACTCGGTAGAAAGTGGGAATAAACAAATATCTCCCTGAAATTTTAAAGAATTTAAATAAACCAAATTCATATTATTTTTGCAAATAATGTTATAATGAATTTTAGTAATCTTGACTTATCCTCAATCATGAAATGTTTAACAGAAATACTCCAGATAATACTTCTCTTTATTTATTTTGCTAATTAAATCTATATTATTTATTAAATATCAGATTTATTCATAATCAATCTTAAACTTAATGATCTTTAACAACGTCTTAGTGTATGATAAATATTTAGTGAGTGTTTAGTTAAAATGCAAATATTTGACAATCGCTTGTTTTAGAGACTCAGTTCGAAATATCGACATCAAATTGTATAACTTATTAAATCATTGTTTATTGATAAATAACTTTTTGTATGTTTTTACCAGCCATGGCAGGAGGGTCGGATATACCGGATTGGTAATATTTTTTTCATTTGATTAATTCTTAATTACTTTTAAATTTGATATATAAAAGGTGAATTTTAATTTGATCTTGAGCTAAAATCGCTTACAGAAATACCGCTTTCATTTAATTTATACTTTTAAAAGTTGCTGTAATTATTTCATTACTGCGTGATTGTATATTCAAGGGTATTTGTTGAGTGTGGATTCCCATATGATCCAAAGATGGCAATAACAGATAAAATTCTGAGTGAATTCCTTAAAAAATCACCAATCTATCACATTGACCAGGTCTGCATTTCACTATAAATAAACCTCTTATAAAAATCATCATTTCTCTATATTTTGTTATTTTATAATTTGTTCCTATTCTCTTTGAATATCTTATCTATTTAAAAATAAATGTTATTATTTTATTTATTTAGTGTCATTTGGCATTGGCATTTATTTATACTTTTGTTATATTTTCATTTAGTTTATATGTCAATATATATATCAAATGCTATATGACCTCATCATTCACAAATGATATCTATGATGTCATTCATATTTTTGTGATGTATGTACTTCGACCTGTTTTATTATTTATTTCTCTAATACTACTAACCACACGGACTCGAACCTGAACCTTTAGATTCCAGATCTTTCTATCTAACCACTCTGTCACAAGCTTTAATTGTTATATTATCAGATTACAACTCCATTGATGATAATGTTGGGGGGTAAGGATCAGAGAGTGCCTCCATCTCAAGGACTTGAGCTGATGAAGGAACTACGTGCTAGAAATAAATCTGTCAGGTATAGTGAAGTCATTTATTTTAATATTTTTAGCACTTTTTGCATATTTTGTAAGTGTTACGATTCTGATAAATTCAAGGAGATATCCGGCCAAATAGTAAAAATCTAGTAAGATTGAAATTGAGCCATGATCAATTTATATGTAATGATCTTTTTAATGAAATTTAATATCTATTTTATTTTATTCATCACTTGTTTTACTCATCACTTGTATTCTTTGTTATCACTTGATTCAATCTTAGTATTATGCAGTGGAATCATTATATATCACTGAATAGCTTTTTGTGCTCATGTGGCGTTTAGAAATGAGTAAACATAAGAAAACAGACATAAGAAAGCAGTACATTAAATCTATTAACAAGTTTTTGAACTCTATCTGTTCAAAATCACTAGTATAAAACGAATTACATTGTTTAAATCTTTGAAACGTCAGTAGAAAAGTTGAGTTGAGAAAAGTATTTTTTGCTAGGGTGCAATGGTATCCTGACTGTAGCCATCCTTTGACTGAGATCGCATCAGAAGCGGACGCTTTCATGAATACCATCAGATGGTTTAACAGTCATTTGGAAAATTGAAATATTCATCAACGTTTTCTTATGAATCAAATGAAGTCTTCACTTTTTTACAGAAAATAAATTGTACCAGCTTTTTCTTTATTTTTAATTAATTATATTGCTTAATTAAATATTTGAATTATTGTTTAATTGTTTAATAACTTATCAGAGATTAAGTTCTCATTTGATTTGTATGAATGGTCTATTTTGACCTAGAACATCAATGGATTTGATTTAATCCGATCTTAGGCGTATTCATTTTTATGTGCTTTTTCTTTGTGAAGGTAATTATAAAAAAGAAATATGTTAGAGATCTATGCTGCAATATAATAGCAAGGCTTCTTTCCAGATCTGTACTCTTCTATATATGCTACTGTAAGGAAATAATCAGAATGTGCTTTAATAAAGCTGAATTGTAATTTTTAGTTTCTTACACTTTTTACTGAGCGAATTTGAATCGAATATTTCAATTGAACACAAAATATTTTGTAATTTTTATTCTTTGTGTTATTAAATTTATTTATTGCTGACATTAATTGATATAAATCTGAGTTGTACTGATTCTGTTATATAGTACTGATTGATGGGATGACTGTTATTATTTAAGATGATTTTACTATAACGTTATTTCGATTAGTTTGATAACTGTAATTATTCTTTTTCTTTATATTTATTCTTTAGATTTATTTTTGTTTAATCAATTTTATTCACTAATTTTATTTTATTTTTTTATTTGCTTTACTTCTAAATATGGCTATCCCAGACTGCTTACAATTAGTCAATTTTTATTGCAGACACTTAGTTAAGAATCATATTATTTTAAATTTGGAAATAATCAATCAGTGTATGTTTTTATAAGTTTTCAATGATATGATATGTAGTTTCATCTCTGTTACATAATGCTTTTATTTATTGAACAGAGTTGACTTTTTTAACTTATGAATTTAGTGATTTTGATGTATTTTATGTTTTAGTATAATACTGCGCATAGTTAGCATTATAATTCCATAGTTTTCATAATTTAATTCTAGTTAATAATAAAGATACTCATTTACATTATTGAGTTATGTAATAGCCTATAATCTCTTTACTGTGCATAGTAGAAAGAACATGAATCCAGTTAATTAGTAAACTATTTATTATTATCATGATTTTTTCCTTATTAATTTATAATGGAATGAACTATTTCTTCTAATTATTGCTTTCTTTAATATTTTTTCAATTTTACATAGGCGCCGCATGTCGGTTTGTGGACATTTTTTGCTCTAGTACTCAATACATTGCTTGGGGAAAATACAGTACTATACTTTAAACGTGAATAACTCTAAAAATAGACAAATGACCAAAGTCATTTGTAAAAAATTTGTCATTTCAAAGACAGTGACCTCTGTAGCGAGTCAATGACCTCTGTGGCGGGTCAATGACCAATATAGCGGGTCAGTGACCTCTGTATCGGGTCATTGACATCTGTATCGAATCCATGACCAATGTAGCGGGTCAATGACCCGCTACATTGAGGGTCTATGAACAGAGGGTCTATGACCTCTATAGCGGGTCAATGTCCTCTGCAGAGGGTAAATGACCTCTATAACGGGTCAATGACCCCTATAGCGGGTCAATAACCTCTGTAGTTTGTCAATTACCTCTCTAGCGGGTCAATGACCTCTAAAATACGGGTCAATGCCATCTATATCGGGTCAATATAATATGACCTCTCTAGTGGGTCAATGACCCCTGAAAAGAGGGTAAATGATTTCTGTGTTGGGTCAATTGATAACCTCTGTAGCGGGTCAATGACCCCTGTAGCGGGTCAATGCCCTTTCGAGCGGGTCAATGACCTCTGGTCTATGCCCTCTAAAATGCGGGTCGATGAATTTTAAAAAGCAGGTCAATGACCTCTATAGCGGGGCATTGACCTGTATAGCGGGTCAATGACTTCTCTAGCGGGTCAATGACCTCTGTATTCCATGATTGATAAAAATAATTGTATAGCCTAGGCCACATATTTCTGATGAAAACAAATTTAAAAAAAATCGTATAGGTTATGCGCTTTTGGGCCGATTTGTCGGGATGTCAAATATAATGCTGGGGAAGGAGGGTTGTTAATATTGAACTAAAGTATCAGTTATGCTTAGGGGATAAAATTAATGGGTGGGAGATTAAAATAAAAATAATACAGGATTGCATTTAATCCATACGTCAGTCGTTCATGCGATCTTGCTTTATTTACCAAAGTAAGCATGGTCAGATTTTATTGTGAAATTTCGTATTAATTAAGTAAATATAGGAAAAATTCTATTTTTGTGTATATTCAATATTTTAAATTCTATTTAAAATTACATCATGCCTTTGACTTGTGACCCGGACGCGATCCGGTCAGTCGGGTCGATCTTATGCGACCCAAAGCGACCCTTGACGGAGCGCTTTCGAGCCTTATTTACCCTCAGGAACCTGGGGGGGATCGAGGCCGTGCAGTCCATCGCCGCGTGCTTCGACGATCCCTCGGCCCTACTGAAGCATGAGCTGGCCTATTGCCTAGGACAGATGAGGGATAAAAGCGCCGTGCCGACCCTCGTGGAGGTTCTGAAGGACATCAAGCAGGACGCTATGGTTCGACATGAAGCCGGTTAGAAATTTAGGAACATTAAAATATTTCAAGTTAATCGTTCATGTATTGCGTGAAAAGTTTCCGCCCTTGATCATAGAACTTTCTGTCATTTTTAAGCTTTAAATTATTCTATATTCAGAAAATGTCGAGTAAAATCTGTCTATGTCATCAATCTTTAGTTCACACGTTGATGGCCGGATTATATTGCTTTATATCTCTATCTTTATATCTCGATCTAGTATTTCATTTGTATCAATCATGAAAATTAAATTAAACTTAGCTATGTATGTTACTTTACTTAAAGTCATTGATTTGTTATTATTTATAATTGAATATTTAATAGGTGAAGCTCTGGGTGCTATAGGATCTGATAAAGTCTTAGATCTATTGAGTGAATATTCCAATGATCCTATTCCTGA
>JAQIXG010004863.1:0-12234 GCA_034700105.1 Oconnorella tubifera | reverse complement strand
TTATTATTAAGCTTTCCTATTATAAAGCTTGTTATTATTAAGCTTTCCTATTATAAAGCTTGTTATTATTAAGCTTTCCTATTATAAAGTTTGTTATTATTAAACTTTCCTATTATAAAGCTTGTTATTATTAAGGTGGTTAGTAATAAGCTTGTTGCTATTATGGTTGTTATCATTAAGTTTCTTGTTTTTAGAAGCATTTTGTCATTACATTTTTTGTTATAATCTTTCTCTTTTTAAGCTTCTTCTTATTAAGCTCTATGCTCTATTCTTGTCGTATTAAAATTAAAATTATATTTAATATGAATATTGTTAATAAGTTTGGTATTTTATTAAAGGGTGCAGCAAAAGTGATAATACATTTTTGTCTTATTATTAGGTGCAATTCTATTAGATACAGTGTGTCTGAGTAAAGCTGCCGGACGCGCAACAGACAAGGATGAGCTGATTGTCTGTAAGCTAGAAGCATTGAAGGGCAATACTTTGTCTACAAACAGACAAACAGTTTACAATCAGCTTAATGAAATCAAACAAGACTTAACTGGTTTGTAAATTGCATTGAATCTTTATATTTCGTAATATTTTAATCAAGAAATTTGTATATAGGTTGTTGTTTTATGAAAGAAGGCTTTTGTATTAATTTATACTAATTTTCATTCAGTGGAAAATAGTTGTTAATTATGTAAAATACATAAGTAGATGGTGCAGCAAGCGATGATATATTGGTTACCAAGGGATTTGAACCTCAGACCTTGTGATTCTTAATGTGACTCTGTGTCACTTTGACAAAACTCTTCACATTTAGTTATAATTATATTTTAACTTTATGCTATACAGACATAACAGATATTAGTTTATGGGCTGTATTATTTTTTATTTATAATTTTTCATAAACTGATGTATTTACTGGATTAGTTTTAGTTCTCTACATAATTGTATGACAGTTATTCTTACCAATTCAGGTTTGAAAACTTATGACGTTTTGAGAAAAGACATGAAACTAGTCAATGGACAATTATCTGACATTTGTATAGCTTTCAGCTCAATAGCGGAAGACATGATGGTTTGTTTGTCTGTTTGTATCTCGAGCTGTATGTTTATTTGTATGTCTGTAGCTATTTGCTGTTTTCTTGCTTTTTTCTGCTTTGTATAAGCATTGCTTAAGCACTGTATAAGCACTGTATAAGCATTGCTTAATACATTTGTTTCATGAAATACATAAATATTTATTTCAGATATTTGTAAAACGAGATAAAGTTATCGAAGATATTGAAGCTCTGTGTACAGCGGTCAAAGCTGATGCTATTGTTCTAACTTTTCTTTACGTTAACTATCAGCTCAATCCACTGAGACAACTTGCTATCTACTCAACTAATGTCAGTCTACGAGATAAGGTTAGTTCTATAGCATTAGATCTTACTTATGCGTTATAATCTGTTAGCACATCATAATGCATAACCCTAATATGCTGCGCATCTTTACAATTTATTTGTAACTAGCTTTAAAACCCGTTCAGGAACGGGATTAAGTTTTATAAACTGGAAGTTTGTAAAGTCGATTATTTAAAAAAAAAGTTATTCTGACATGATTTGAACACGCAACCTTCGGATCTAAACTCGGATGTGCTACCATTACACCAGAAAGCATTTTGTGCTCGTTTAAAACTTTATCGATTACATGGTTCACTGCGGGTGAGATAGCGGAGCAGCAGCGGAAATGATCTCAATTATACATTAAGGTTTCATGTTTATAAAATATCTGATTTGTTTAATTTTTATTGAATTTATATTATTATTTCCTGATAGTTTTGATTTGTTTTCAGCTGTGTCATCTATTAGAAGAGGCCGCTCAGCCGGTGCGTTTAGGTTTAAAGAAAATAGATTTGTGTTGGAATCCTTCATTCATCTCTTACAGTCAGGATAATGTCAAAGCTTCTAGAAAACAAATACTTCCTATCATCAGTACCTCTGGCATTTGATTTGAATATGAATTGATCAGCAGTCTACGGTAAATCGATGTTATTGTTACCGTGTTATTATTGTTGCATTAAACTTAGAAAAATTTACAAGTTCTTTACAATTCTATATTTAAATTGCCTGTAATTTTTAGCTACTTTGAATAACTGAGTTTTTTCCCTTTTTACTATTTTACTTTGTTAATCACTCGTTTTGTAACCTGATAATTTGCGATAGTACTATGTACAAAAATTCTTTAGCTTTTAAGAGTATAATTGTTCTGAGAAATACTTTCTCTTTCCCCGTGCCCTTTAATTAACCGCCTCTCAATCCCTCCCAACACTCTCACTAAACGAATGAGGTTTTAAATTTATCATAAAATATTTAGTATGGACTTATTAATAAAAAACATTTATAGCAAAACTAGAATTTAATTTTTTATAAAAAAAACTAAACACGGGTTTGAATATGACCCTTAATCATAACGGAACGGAACAGGACTATTCAGTCCCGCCGATTCAGTCCCGCCGATTCAGTCCCGGCCGATTCAGTCCCCGCTCAATTCAGTCCTAGCCGATTCAGTCCCAAGATTTTAGGGTTAGGGTTAACCCTAACATACATAGATTCAGTCCCAAGATTTTAGAATTCTCTTCCATGACATCCAATAATAGAATTAGCAGAACTTTCAAATGTACTGAAAACTGTCAGAACCATCAGAATCTTTCAAATTTATATGATCCTTGAATTCAATTAAATTTTAGGGATTTTAGGGACTGAATCGGCGGGACTGAATAGTCTCGTACCCAATCATAAAGTAAATGTATAATGAACTGCCATAAAATTGAGTTGCAAGTATTTCTACAGTAGTAAAATTTGTTTGGAATTTTTTCATTATATGCACTTACTTATGCAATATTTTGTCACATTTACTACTTATACTTACTTATGCAATATTTTGTCACATTTACTACTTATACTTGTGTATGACATCTAATTTTGTTTTATTGTCGTTTAGTTACTTTTCTTTGAGTTTCATTTTCTATGTATTTTGCTTGTCTGCCATTTATTAGTAAATTCAAATCTATGTATATTATAATAGGCCTGAATGAAAGTTACTTTATATTTATAAATTATATTTACGTAATATCCATATTATAGTATACATTTAAATTTACATTAAGTTTATATTATTGAAAATATTGATAGAAAACGATCGGTTATTTTCAATTAACAAATTAATTGCTCTGATATCATCTTTTAAGATGATAACTAATTGAAACATCTTATAAGCTTGTTAAGATTTCTTGTCCTGTGATTGATCTTAAATAATTTTGACTAGTTTACATTTACTGAAATTCTTTCTCATTAAGCTATTGTTAGTTACTATTGTGATTTGTATAAACTTTTGGCTTCAGTCAATTCAGCTTGTTGTATATTAAACTCTTGATTGAGAATGCTGGGATATATTTCACCACACTGCTCTTTTTTATTTTTAGTAATCGACATAAGCCTTGTTCATTTGTCGATATATCAAATTTTATTGTCTTTGTAAAGCTTTTAACCTCAATGAAACTGAGTTTGCTCTGTATGATATTTATGTTACATAACAAAAAGATGTTCTCATTATTGTATTATTTTCTTTATTTATAAATCGCAAGATGAATTTATTATTATTATCAAAATGTAATATGACATCATAAAAAACAATATAAAACTAAGTATCGTTAATAAATATGTTATTAATATTATCATTATTATGATAGTTTAAACTACAGGCGATACAATAAGAACTACTCACAGAATAAAAGCAACATAACCTGACATCATAAATACGTGTGTGCAGAAGTATCAAAGTTGAATATATATTAAAAAATTATTTTTAGGCCTATAGCAGAATAGAATATGTGATTTTGAAAAGTATGTAGGCTATAAGTAAAAGTCAGTCACAGATCTAAACCCCTCAGCAATCGTCCTGTAGATGAGCAAGCAAGCCCTTGACTGATTCAACGTTCCCCCTCTACACTGCAACCAACAGTCTCTGAAAGAGAAAAGACATCTCGCATTTGTAAGATTCGTGATTCGATGACCGATCTCTTTAATAGTCCAATCTGCCAGTCTCCCAGGGACCAAGAGTCTCAACTGATACCGGGATGAAAATGTGAGTAGACTGCAGTGATGCGTACTTGTTGATTTTTAATTAGCAGCCGAGTTAGCCGCAGCGTCAGCAGCGACACTTGACGCGTGTATGCGGGACTGCACAAACGTGAAGCTGCGCTTGCAATTATAAATTATTGCCGAATTATAATTACGTTTATGAATTATTATTTTTATTTCATTTTTAAGTTTTTTACTTAGATAAAAAAATAGGGTCTAGTTGCGGTTACATTTGAAGCCACTGCATGTTTTATTTTATTTTATTTTTGCCTCTATTTTGACAGTTTACTAGTTTGTAAATGAAACTCATATGTAACAATTCTTGAAAAAATTCTCAAGTTTCAAATTGAAAAGAATCATCTGAGGCTTGGTTTTGCAAAGTTTTATGCAAAGCCTGTAGCGTTAGCTGCACGTGTGCCAGGTGGTATGTTATTCATTTTGTAGTAAAGACAGACTTGATCTGGAACCTCTGCAAGTACTTCCTTTGCTAGAGCTTCCGGAGAACTCTGTAAAAACAAAAAGATAGACTTCATTTCATTAAATTTTGACTCAATTATCATCTTATTTCATTATAAGTAGACACAAAATTTACATTACTATAACTAAGACTAAAAAGAGTTCCATTTTGTAACCAAGACTTTAAATGCAAACAATACTACTAGTGGCACATTAAAAGTTGTCCAATATGATTCGCAATATTTCTTAAACCAACCCTCTCCCCTTTCTCAAATTGATTAAAATTTCAATCAATAGTAGGCAATATATTCATACATTTAAAATAAATCTAATCTAAGAAGTAAAAATAAAGTAACTTACATGTTCAAAGTCTCTGAAAGGTACGAACTGTACTATATCTCTTTTAGCAGTGTTACCACGATCATCTTTAATGAGCTGACCATCAGAGTCCAACGCAGCCATAGCTCTAAAGTCTGCCGATCCTACCCCTACTATGATGATAGAGAATGGCAGAGTCGATGCATAGACAAGGGCACGAAGGGTCTCGGGCATATCTGATATCACTCCGTCAGTTATGATTAGTAGCACAAAGTAATTCTACAACATAGACAAAGAGAAACCATTCAGCAGTGTAAACTTACTTTAATTCAAAATCTAGTTTCAGTGAAAATTTAAAGCTGGCCGACGAAAGCTTGATGCTACTCTGTTAATTCTAGTTGTCTCGGCTCTATCTCTACGATATTGTTACAAAATTAAAGAAGATTTTGTCATTTCCGTGCAGTGATGCATAGAGTTCACTTCAGACTAGTCGACCTACCTTGGCTGAGGGTTCCTTTTGCGCGGCTGAAGCGAACTGAGCCACATGAAGGATAATCGGCGCAAAGTTAGTGGGACCAAACAACTCTACACGACTAACACATGCGCTGTATGCATCCAGGACACCTTGTATGCCTACAGAAAATGTAAGAACACAATTAATTAGTACAAAATATAAACCGATGATAATAATATAATTAGGGATTGCATTATTATCATCAAGACTATATGCAGTGTATCCAGTTTAGTTAAAAGATTGAAACAATCTGTAAAATAACTATTGAGACCCCAGTTTGGGGTGGGGTGGGGTGAAATAAAAAGCATAAGTACTTCTGGGGGTCCCAAAAGTACACATTGATACATGAGGGGTCTAATAAGTGAAATTTCTATGTACCACCTTCATGGACGGTACATTTAATTGAGATATAAAGTGCTAAAATGATATGCAAGAGCAAATTAGGTATAAAATTAGGTATGAACCTGTACAGAAAGGATTGCTGGCGTTAAAGTTGAGAGCAAAGGCATGAGACACTTCCATGTTTGGTGGTATCTTTGCTCCATAGCCCAATGCAGGAATCATCTGATCACTACACATACAAGAAGAGACACACACAAGCATATATATACAAGAAAAAATACAACTGAAAGAACTAAATATACAAAAATATTGCCAACTGCAGATTTTATTTTATGTAATTTTATTAAAACTTTTTCAAAGTTTTATGTAATTAGTAGTAAGTCAACCCAGCACAAAATATAAATAAACAATATAGACCAACTTTCACAAAATGATAATTTTGTAAAACTTATTTCTAAATTAATACAAAATATCAAGCGTTACAAAGAAAGACATGACTAAACAAACAAACAGATACAACCAGACATACGTGTCATAGTCTTTGATGACTTGTCCTACTGAATGTATGGCTCTCATGTAATGATTTGGCTTTTGTGAATTCATGTAATGCAGCGACTGAACATTTGCTGCATTGCCATTGGATGCTGTAAAATCTATACCAACCTGTTCAATGAATCATAGAAACTTAACTAAAGACAAATTAACAATTAATCAAATCAGATTTTTTTACAGACTGCTATAATATTTGCCATTGATCTAGCTTTCATAACAAAACATGACAAAAATTAAGGCCTGCATCGAATAATAATTTTTGCAATTCGTCCGAGAACCGACTACTGGTTACCGAAATTTGAATAAGAATAGCGATCCAATGTTTCAAAATAATATATATTTCAGTAGGCTTTATAATATTTGAAGTAAACAATAAACTGAACAAATAAGTAATGTTTCAAAAGTAAGTATGCATAAGGCATTCCGTCAATGCATGAATGTTACAGTCAAATTCCAGCTGTGGCTATAAATAGTAAGTTGATTAAGTAAGGAGTAAACCTAAATTAATTGAGCTTAGTCATCATATACCAGCTTTGTAGAATAAGTAAAATCCGGGGTTTACAAAGTTACTTACTAATATCTAAAATAATACAGTCTATTACTTTTCATATTCGGTCACAAAAACTATTGAACCGAATACGAATATTTTATCTAAAGAACTATTCGGCCCCTAACCAAATACAATGCGAATATTCAATACAGCCATGGAAAAATTTAATATAAATCGATTAAAAACTACAATTAGCATGCAAACAAATATAATGCAAATTATTAAATAATTATATGTATCAATGAATATTTGACTTACAGTAAAATTGATTTGAAGGCCTCCAAAAATGTAGTCCAAGAAATTGTTGTCTTTTGCCACCTTGCATGAAACAAGATTAATAACACCAGAGTTTTCATAATTCTTCTTCTTAGCTTTCTTCTTTAGATTAATGCAAGGAAAGTGTAGCTAATACAAAGACATTTAATACATTTACTTTAGAACTGAATATAATAGTATACTGTAATTAATATAAACAAGTCCAGAGAGACCATTGGTGAGCACACTTACTGTTTTGATGGTTATATTTTCGCTGCAAACTGTAGTAAATATTAAAATTAGCCAAGAAAGTAATTTCTCTAACATATATCAAATATCCGTGGTGCCATTTCACTGCTTTCAAAGCATGCAAAGTGTAGCTTTGCATGTTTTTTACACTTCTAAAGCTTCATGGGACGCATGTTGGTGTTGCGAATGGCATTAAACGACTCGGCGGGCCGCATGTGGCCCACGGGGCACAGTTTGCCCATCGCTAATCCAGACTAATAAAAATCTTTTGTCTTTTAACTTAAACCATATAAGCTTACTAACCATACTGTATTCAATGATCATCTACTGTATATATAAACACTGATAATTATTCTAATCTTACTTCTCTGTGTTCGCCTTCCATCAGTTCTTCCACAGTAGTTTCAAAGCTACCAATCAACTCATGACCCCCTCTGTCTTCATAATCCAAACAGTCAACCTGTAAATAATCATCAATTAACCAAAATCAATGAGAAATGGCTAACTCCACTGCGATCTCTCGTTCTAAATCGAAATGTGCCTAGAAATTATTTATGACAAAATACCTTGACAAGAGCTCTGGTATTTCCTCCACATAGTCGACTTGCTTTTATTTCAAACGCTTTCCATTTAGGATTCAGATCATTCTTTATATGCTGCAGCCAAAGAAATATTTACATTTATAATAAGCATTAATAAAAAAGTTTATTAATATAAGTCTAGTCTAAGATCTTTGTACAACAGCTAAAACAAAATTTATAAAAGTATAATTTGAAGCTGACCTCAGTTCTGTGAACTACTTGATACTGTCCATCAGGTAAAGGACGACTAAACTCCAGAAAGGGATCAGATTTACTTAGAAAGTCCTGTAAAAAAATTAAGTAAATTATCTCGTATAATATTACAATTATATTTATAGTAATGGGCCGATACACAACTCAATTTTAGAAAATAAAATTGTTTGATTGTAAAAATTAAATAACTTTGTATTTTTAGCTGGCTAACAGATTGGATGATGTAGTTCTTAACTTGTTGGCTGGCTGTTGGTCAAGGAACTTTAGATTATAGTGTGATTCCAGATGACTTTTAAAACTCTCTAATATACCATTTAAAATATAAGATTAATCTGTTTATAACCTTTTTCTCTAGTTTCACAGCATTAAACTGCATAAACAGAGTTTCACAAAGTTTTGAGACTTCATTAGCCCTCAACTGAAACAAAAAACACGCTATTAATTATTCATGTTAATTTATTTATCAATTTATTTATGAACGGCACAAATATATGTTGAATCGCTAGATAGAAGATTTTGTAAATAATACTTTTGTATAATATAATCCAAACAATTTCAAAATTAAAAACATTTATTAGTAATTTAATATTGTTAAGTAAAACTTACAGTAATTGTTCCCTTGCCAGCATTCTTTCCATTCTTCAATAACAGATTCTTTGTGAATGGACTGTTCGCTATTACCTACAAAACAACAGATATACTCATCAGTTATGAAAACTTCATGTCCACCCATTTACAGTAATAGGCATTTACAGTAATACACTCCGTTGGAGTGGAGTGTCAGTTTATAGAGAATTCCCCCCCCCCAACCGAAAAATAGTTAGATACATTTATGTGGAGTTCAAATAAATGTAACTAGGGGCCAAAAACTGAACGATCTTTAAAAAAAATGTTATCACTTAATATTTTTAATTAATAACCTTAACCAGGAATGAATTGACCACCTTTGTCAATTCCTGGCTGCGCCACAGTCTGAATCCATAATTCATAACCAAGCCTTTCAAGTCCTTTCATGTATTGACATGCTGTTAATAATAGGTCTATAATTTATTCATAAATTATTCAAGTTAATCAGTAACTATTTCATTGATAACCCCAGTTTAAAGAGTATCCTACGTTTTAATACGTTAATGACAAGAATGAATATAAAGTATCTAGTAGCCTACTTATAAATAGATCTCTTGATTTTATGACTGAAAGTTTGAATCATTTAATGGTTGCTTAATTAATGTAATAAACAGAAGTCATCGACTTAGTGAATGACAAGTTGCTTAAATTGATCAGAGTGTATGTATTGAATTATCAATGGCTTTGTTGTCTAATCATGATATATGGCAGCAAACAGTGCATAGAAAAATAACAGAAAAAATTATTTAAATTTTATTTTAAAGTTAGCCTAGGCCTACTGTTTAAAACTTTGGTTAACAATGAATTAGTTGGTGATAAACTCTAATCCTTAAAGTTAATTATGAAATCACTAGTAGCCAACTCGTCCAATAACGGGATCCTTCACAAATAATAAATTTATAATACATTCACAATTTTCTTATTAAAAATTTAAAAATGAAAAATATCGGTCGTTGTGTATAATAGGGCATGTCATCTTGGTCCCGTCTGATAATAATTTATTTTACCAAATGTAGAACATTACGGAATGGTTTTTTCACGTTTGAATAGCCTACTGTATCTTTGCCATGATAACCTGTAGCTCTAAAAACTACTAGTAACTTGATAAGAGGATAATAACCTTATTTGATTCGCATTATGAATGTAATTAAGCCATCTACAACACTGAACCTATTATAATTGGCATCAGATAGCTTGATACAGAATTAATGAATATTTAGTGAAAGTACATTAAATTTAATTCATAACTATTCTCATCATAACTATTCATTGAGACAGCATCGCACTCTACCTGACAAAATTTAATCAAGTCATATACTGCGAACAATTCACAGAAGTGGGACATTGCAAATATAGATTCGGCTATTAAAGACTAAATGCTTTATCAACAACATTATGCTATTAAACGTGAAGAGGGCTACTATACATGTATACAGTATATAAATTAAGTTCGTTAGTTAATGGTATTAAGATATTGCTTTTCTTAACTGCTTAATGAAGATTGTTATGTAACAATTAATTTATAATAAAATAACTCGAGCCACAAAGGTAACAAACAATACATAAAGCAAATGACGAGAAACCGTGCAGTTAGTAGTTTTTTTTACATAAATGCAGGATCTCGAACAAAATAAATGGATTGGTAATGGGTTGATAAACTCCAATCTCCAGTGCATTACATGACATGTGTCAAAGTTTTGCTGTATCACACAATTAGCTATCTCAGTTTTTGGGATTTTGAATTTATCTTACAAATTAATGAACAATTTATGAATTTAATAAACTGTATTTCTTTATAATTTGTTGATTTAGTGAAAGTTTATATTTTCCTGCAAGCTGCTGATTTTATCAACAATTTGAGCTAAAAAATACTGTTATACTGTTTAGGCTACATAGTACACTGTACAGTGTACAGTATACGCCTACAGGGTGACCCCAAAAAAGTGGGACCGCCTCTAATTGTTAACTATATACAAAACGGTCTCATTTTTTTGGGCCACCATGTATATGCCCTGTATATATTTCATCTTTTAATTGAAGTTTCTGAATCTTTCCGTTAATCTAATTTTGTAAAATGAAATTAATTTATTATTCACCTGTAGTTAATAAATGTAAATCAAAGTCCATATTTAGAATCAACAAATGGTAGGCTACAAACCTCTCCCAATGTACACTCTAAGCTACCGAGAAAATCGTGATCTGAAAGTTTAGGATTCTTGCTGTCAATGTCATAGAGAGCAAACATTAAGTTTTGAATTTCTTCAAAACGATACTCAAATTCAAAAGCGCGTGTAAACTGTGGATTAAGATTGTTCTTTATTGTCTCCGTTCTTCCCAACTATTGAAATATAATTAAGATACGTTTAAATATTTGGCATATATCCAAATGTATGGATTAAAATGTAGTCATAAAAATTAATTCCGCACAGTAAATGTAATCATACAAGAGCTTTCAATTTTTATAAAATCAATGTTTAATTGAGAGACAGTAATTCACATACAATTTATTAGCATTAAAAAATTGCACTAAAAAAACTATATGCTACTATCCGTTTGTAAAACACCTTTGTATTTCTTAATACTGTTGTTTTGTTTTTGAATCGAATACATGTTTTAATTCTTTACAGAATTGTTTTCTCAAATGTAATATTCCACGAGATTTCAGGAATAAATTACTCATTTATTCTTGAAATCTTCAAAAACATACTCTAAAGGTAAGTAGATGCAAAATTCCATCATTTGAATTTGAAGCCTTTGGACAGTTTAAAGAAAATACAGATCATCGTAATTTTTGAATTTTAAGTCCTCGGATATGACATTGAAAATCCAGCTCAAGTCCCTGGCGTGTATTCAACTTGATTACATTTGTGGACTGAATCCCTACCATTAATGTTCATCTTCTAGCTCGAGTCCAAAGCCTGGATCTTATAACTCAAGTCCTTGCTAACATCATTGCTAAATGATAGGTAATAAATAAACATAAGTTACATGGTGTTAATTTATGGTATACAGCTCAACAAATGATGAAAGAAAACGTACCTCGATCCAATCTCCAACTTGCTTTGTATACACAACACACATGGGGTCAGATTTAGATAAAATATCTTTATCTTTAAGACTCTTGCAGCTGATAAGAAGTTCAATTTTTGAGCCAGCATCTAATCTCTTCAAAGAATCCACCCCTTCCATTTTTTATTTCAAATACTGTAATTATATGGACAATTATATAAATTCAGAATTAGTAGCCTACTCTATCGAGACTTCATTATGATATTATCATTAAACCTATATTTGCAGCAAAACATGCAATTATAGCAAACACGTACGCATGCAATTAAAGCTCATACAAGCAGCCAAAAATCTTATCTCTTGTTATAATTCATAAAATTTCAATGATAAGAAAATAACATTCCTTTGCAAATTGTGTTACAACTTGTTTCATCTCTCACCCCTCTCCCCCCCCCTCTC
>JAQIXG010004862.1:0-12235 GCA_034700105.1 Oconnorella tubifera | reverse complement strand
CGGTTTTGGAAATAAATGGATAAAATTCGATTTTAATATATTAAAATCGAATTTTATCCATTTATTTCCAAAACCGTCAGTAAGATAGCAGACGATTAGACTTTTTTTTAAATCTTTCATGTCGTATACGACATGAAAGATCTCTTTACGCCACAATGAAAGGAAAAACCATAAAACATTTAATGTCTGCAAGTAAAACACAGTAAAACACAGGTAAACGTAAAGTGATCCATTCTAAAACACTTTATTTACGCTTTGTATTACCACATTAAGTATCAAATTCTCAAATATTTGGCCAGAAATTGTCATTGATACATTTAACAGCACGAACAGTACAATGTTGGTCCCGGCACTTATGCCAATGATATCGCTATCTTGACTTTCGTCGGCACAATTTCACCGGGAGGAAACATCCAGTATGCAACTCTGCCAGCCAACAATAATAATGATTACGCTGGATCTTCTTGCGTTATTACTGGATGGGGCCGAACCTGTAAGTTTTTTTAATTTGTCACTTAAAATAAACAAACAGAACTTGATATGTTTTTTTATAGTGCGGTAAAAATTACTTTAAAGGAATTGCAACTTTATGCATTTTTGGGGTACAAGCAAAATATATTTGGAATCCGAAAGAAATCTGATCATAACCTGATATTGCCATATTTTACTAATTTACTTTTATTTTAACTTCAGATAAAAATCGTCGTGGAACAGCAGTTCCACAACGAATTTGTAACTGGAAGTTTCAAAAAAAAAAAAAAAATCTGCAAGAATATGTATTAAGCATACTCTTACAGAATTTTACTTAATTTTGAAACATTTGATTTGCTAGTTACAAATGAGAAAGAAATGCCATATACTAAAATTACCTGATGAAGTCGCCTGTACAGCGAATAAAAGATCATATAATTCTTCAGAGGGAGGTGGGTGGGCTAACAACACATATCCTGACAATATTTTTAATTTTAAAACTTTTTCTGCTTTTACTCTTGTAATTATCCTAATGATTATCCTAAATTAATTAAATATATGCAGCTTCCTCCCAGACTCTGCCAAATATTCTCCAACAAGCCACCGTTGGTATCTTGAGTTTAGCACAATGTCAACAACAGGCCAGTGGAGCGACCATCACCGCTACTCACATCTGCATAAAGGATTCAGGCAACACCAGAGGCGCTTGCAATGTAAGTATACAATGAAAATAATTCAGTTAGACATTAGCCAAGTATGTATATCCGGCAGGTTCATTCTGACAGATCTTTACTATAGTCTTATAATCTTATAAGTCTTATAAGATTTATAATCTTCAGACTTATAGTCTCAGTAAATTCTCCCTTTTGTATATGTGGTATTGAAAGATTTTTATTTTAAAACACACTTCAGCATTGTTATTAGGACTATAGTAGGCGGAGGCAATAGATTGTAAATTAAGAGTGCGTTTAACAGCGAAAGATATGTCAACTTGCGAAAACTCTACAACATTAAATTCATACTTATTCTTTACCCAAAGCGAAGTTCACTGAAATTCATGAATATAAAATTTGGAGTCCCGAGGTACTCTTTCTAAATTTAGAAATACAGTATACAAAACGTATTACTAGATTTAGGCTCATATTAGAAAATCTATCTGTAAGGCTGAGAAATAAAATCAAAGAAGTTGCAAAAACTTTCAGAAAAGTGCTAGAAAAAAACACACTAAAAGATATATAATTTTTTTAAACGAGACAGGAAAACATAAATATAATAAAGTCGAATATCAAGTAACCCCCTCCCACACTATTTCATTTCATTTATTTTTATCACTTTTCACTATTTCAAATCAGCTTTAAATTACAATAAAAATTTACTAGTTTTTTTTAATAAAAACATTTGTTAATAACAGCGACTCTAAGTCGCTATATTATACTTTCGCAGGGTGACAGCGGTGGCCCAGTCAACTGCGGCAACGTGGTTGCCGGTATTGCCTCCTTCGTCTTCCAGTCCGGAGGCAACTGCCTGCCCAGCAGTCCCTCAGTCTACACCAGGTCCAGCAGCTTCCTCGCCTGGATTAACACCAACACTCCCTAGACGACGTGAATATTTAAAGTCCTTCCATTTCTACATTTACTTAATGATACTTTTTTACGAAATAGTTTCAATAAATAAGTGTAGGAGTAGATTAGTAAATTAGTTAACTTTGCATGGACGTTCTCGACTGAAATACACAAAAGGAAATTACTAATCTGAATTGATTAGACTTATATTGTGTCAGTTGTTTTGTATAAGGCTTGTTTTAATCAGTATAATCTCATATTATTTATTAACTACATCCAGAGAATAATATAAAAACTTTAGGTGCAAGCAGAAACAAATAATTATTGTAATAATGTTCAATTCATTGTAATATCATGACAGTAGTCCTGATATTACAAATCTGTTAATCAAAATTCAATTTGAAAAATTTAAGATTAGAGTCACCAGTATAATATACCAATAAAATGAATGATCAGTATATTATATCAAAGTAAATACTTAAACAATACATAATATCCGTTACATTTAAAACGTACCGCCCAAAAAAGAGTAAAAATAATAGATGTAAAAAAATTGTGATTCAAATAATGTAATTGTTTAGAAACCAGATGTCAAAAATCAACTATTCCCAATTAATCATTGCAAAGCTTTTAATATTTAAGCAGGGTGCATGATGCGAACTTTTACGCAATACTCAATTGATACATGTCCCTGGACGAGAAACATTATAATTGATTGCAATCAGCTTTTCGTGTGATTTATATGTTTATCATTCAGTAAATGTCATATTTATACAATAATCTACATTGAGGTGAATGTACTGTAGAATTGCCACAAGGAGTTTGAAAAATCCAATCATATTTAATAATTAACCCTCTCTATTTTTTTACTATTTTCTCTTCTCAAACTATCACACTTTCTTGACAGTTAGTTTTTTTACTCGATATACACTGTAAGCTTTATCTCGTCATTCTATTAAGTGTGAAAATTGAGCTATGTGCGCAGTTAGTTTCTCTGTTACATTTTTTAATTATTCGGTTATTTATATTCATATATGCTTAATATTTAATGTTTTATTTTTATAGATTTTCTAGTATTTTTCAGAGCGTTTTTAACAACATATTTATATTAGATGATTTAAGCCAAGGGAGCTAGCATCTTTTGTAAATTATGCATTTGATTTTTTGATTAAACCTTGATCCTATACCTCAACCCTAACCCTAACAATATTCTTCAACAATATTTTATAGTATTTCAGACACCCATATATTCTTTTTTTAATTAGGCCTATGCCATTAAATAATATATAAGCATCAACAGCTTCTCTATTTTTGACATTAAGGTCTAAAATAGCATTCAATTTAGAGAATAATTCAATTAATAAGCTATAATCGTAGCCTTAATGCATACGCAATGTTTCAAAGATAGAATTACTGTTGTAAGTATTGGAAATAATATTACGGCAACACTATGATTGGATATAAATCTTAAATTTGGCAGCATTAAAGTCGAACTGAAATCGTATTAGATATTTTATAAGAAACACATGTGCGAAACAGGTATTAAGCTGTAGGTAAATTTAGGCCTAACATCATTGACATTTGATGTTAGAATCTTATCGTGCGAAAACAAATTTCAAATAAATTATTATTAGATGGCGTAAAATAAAAGCTAAAGATAACCAAAATTCAGATAATAACATTATTGTCAGAAATTGTGATTATTAAAAAATTATTTCTTGAGCACATCCTTTTAATTAAAAACAATAATTTATGCTGTAAGCTGCTTAGGTGCGGATGAGAAATTTTTAAGTGATAAATTACAAAATTACATTTCAAAATCATATGCACAACCACGATGTAAAATTTGGTAATCATTATTTTTTCTTGAGAAATAATTAATTTTAACCGTTTTACGTCTAATAACATTAACAATATTAAATTTAAATGATTTCATAAGGAAATAACTCGAGTTTGTTAGAGATAGACAGAACTTGGTATAAATCGTTTATTTCGCACAAAAATGAAGTGTTGCATAAAAAAAACATATCGGAAAATTAAGAATAAATAATAAGAAATATAAGAATAAATCCTATTAGTGTAGTTAATTATACAATGATAAATGTATTCGATTCAAAATATTTCACAACAGTTTTTTTTAAATTTAAATTTAAAACGTCAGAAGTAATATTGATTTGTTTTAAATATCTATTTGATGTTGTTCTGTGTAGCCTATAATATTGACTGAGTTGTAAATACTATGCTATAACGATTACAAACAAATACTCATTAAATGTTGACGATTATAATGAATACAAAAAACTTTGGGCAACTTTTAATTTAAAATACCAACATCAGTCTTACTGCCAAAGCGAAAGTGTGTTAAAATTTACAACCGATTTACAGATATATAGTAGTATAGAATGGATTTAAGCTGCTTCAATATAATACTAAATTAATGCATTTATTACCTATTTGATTACTTCCTTCTTCGTTGTAAGTGTAAGTTACACTAGCACTATATCAAGCTAGCTACAAATCTTGTGCATAATCACAAATATTATAGATTTTACTACTCTCAACCCTCAGCACCTAAAAGGCACAGAATTTGACAGAAACCATTTTTCCTTATTAATTATTAGTTTTTATCAAAATACCAAACTTTCTCATAAAATATTAAAAATGACTGATTAATTAATTTATGTAGAAAATAGTATAAACCATGTTCAATCATTGGTTCATAATCATTTTATCAATTTTTTTTCATAATTTCTGTCACGAACGGAAGTATGGGTTTATTTTGTTACAAAATAACAAAACGCTATTTATATGCACTTTTAACAGATACTTTTAACAAACCTAAACATTATATAAAATGCATTCATAAAGATTCAAAGATACATTATATAATCAGCTAGAACTTGCATAGCATGAACGCGAAGCATAAAAAAGAAAGGCATTTAGTAGAAAACAACCATTAAAAAAACACACTAGCCAGTAGACAGTTGCAACCTCGCCCGTCCCGTCTTATGAGCATAAAATCGATTAAAATGTCCGGCTATAATCGGTACCGGAATAGCCAGGGTTAGTATCCCAGATATCGCGCACGCGGCACCTATTAACTTCCCAACAGGACCAACTGGGACCTTGTCCCCGTATCCCACGGTGGTCATCGTGATGATAGCCCACCAGAAGGCGTCGGGGATGCTGAGTATTTGGGAGTCCTTGATGTTGTGTTCGGCATAGTAGATGGCGCTGGAGTAGACAAGCATAGAGACGGTGAGAGCGACAAGGAACATACCGAGGCCTTCAATACTGGCGCGAAATGTTAGAATTAGAACCTGAAAGTAAATTACATCATAGAACCTGAAAGTAAATTACATCATAGAACCTGAAAGTAAATCTAATGTATGACATCTAATTCAAAGGAATTTGATATATCTTTAAAATTATGCAAAGTTTATATTTTTATATAAATGGGAAAGAAGAAGACTGAAATTAAAGAGTTAATTGTTACGAAATAAAGCTAAATATATGTTTATAGAATTTAAATATTTGAAAAGTATTTTCAAACAAAATTTTTGTATTAATTTACAGAAATATCATTGTTAAAAACTTTTATATTTAGCCATCTTGCATATTTTAAAACCACAATACATTTATTTTAAACATTAATATTGTCATTATTATAAAATAATAATTATAGTAAATAAAAACACTAAAACATAACATCACTATGAACATAATATTCATTCTGATATAATGTTACATCACAATGAATACGTTTTATAGTAATAACTGCGTTATATTACAATAAAATAGCATTAGAAATTCCTTAAATCCAATTCACTAAAAAAGTTAAAAAAGCAACCAACTAACTTGCAATCCAACTGAATGTTTCGTCAACTTAAAGATCCTCACGAGCCTAATTACTCTCAAAAACGCCAGAACAGCGCTCGAGTTAACATTTGCCTCGCAGCTCTTCGACGTCAACATCGTAAATAAAGTCACAAAATACGGCACAACGGCCACAACGTCCACCGGATTCTTAAAGTCCTTCCAAAACTGAATCTGAGACGGACACGAGATAAACCGCACGACCAGTTCTAGGGTGAACCAGACGTTACAGATCGTCTCGACGATAAAGAATTCGCCGCGCCAATTGGGCTCGTGGTTGGGGAGACAGTCGCGCCCGGCGAACTGGGGGAGGGTTTCGACGCAGAGGAGAAGGATGGCGGTGAGGGTCATGCTGACGGAGACGAGGGCGATGCAGAAGGCTGCCCTGGAGGTCTCGGGGTATTCGAATAACTTCCAGACTATCTACACAAATATACGATTTACTTTCTAAAGTTATAAGCTGGACAAGACTAACGACAAGTTGTTGTCTAATTATTTAGAGTTACAATACGGATTCTAAATGAATTAAGATCTCTACATTATTAAATTGTTTCACAGAAAGTTTGATAATATAAGTATATTTATCAAGGCGCATAAACGAGATGGTTAGAGCATCTGAATAGTGCACAAATGATCCAAGTTCGATTCCTGTGAAAGGTCTGTAAAATTTTGCTAAAATGCTGCACCCTTCAGCAAGATGTTTAATTCGGCAGCTAATTTCAAAAGCTTCGTTCATCTAATACCTGTAAAGCTAATTTTTAAAACTTAACTACAAATTAACTGCAAGACAACAAGAAGATAATTAACTCTTTTAATGTAGTTCAAAATTGATTTTTTTTTAATTTTCACAGTAGTAAAATTGTTTATAATCTTCATGACACACCCTAGTGTAGAAGAAATTAACCGAAGACTTTCAAAACGCCTGCATAACTAATTTCTAACCTGCAGAAATTTATTCTTCGGCAGAATCATAACATCTTCCGTGTATCCCTCAGACTTCTTATAATCCGCCACTATATGCGGCTCCAGCTCGTGAAACAGAAGTTCTTTTAGAAAAATCTCATCTGGGATCTGATTGGGTCTCTTCACTCTTCCCCCGTGTAGATAGTAACTGAAGATAGCTTCAAAGCTCGGTCGATGTCTGTCGAGGAAGTACTCCTTGTGTTTCGAGTCGTAGTACCGACGACGCTTTCGCCAATCGCCGAGTAAAGTATCCGGATGCTTATTGAGTAGTTGTAGTCTCAGATCAAAGTACTGACCGCTTACGTTGACTCGGATGCGACTCGTTTCGTCCAGTTCGTCCGGATTCCTACATTACTTTCACCATATAGAGAAAGTCAGTGCTTTATATGAATACTTTTTATGGGTATTTACGTCAAATGGGTTGTTTTTAGAGAGTTTCATTTTTATAACAATAGAGTCTTATTAGATACGTGCATAATTTTGATTTGTCTCCTGATTTGGTTATTAAGGTCATATATTGATAAATGTATTGATGCTAGATAGATAAGACTGACTTGTTGAAAAATTATTTTATCAGACAATATATAAACAAAAATTGTTCGCTTAGTAAAATATTATTATATTCAGGGAATCGTATTTGAATAAATGTTATTAGTCATTATGCCATTAATAACCGAATTGTAAAATAATCATAAACCATAATCTAATCAAAATAAGCAAAGAACATGTATTTGGTGGTTTATCAAGATATTTTTTGTATAAACTTACAATATTATCTGGAAGCTACTTTTATTATAGATAAGCATATATATAGTGTATATAAAATCAACTTTTCATTCCTTACAACAGATCTATAAATTAACTAAGGATTATATAAGTGTGTATTAGCGATTATAAATCGGAATATGACTCAAAATCTTCTGATGCTATAATGTGTATTACACTCAAAATAACAAAAACAATGAATTAAGTAACAATTAAAATTACACTCAGTCTGCCTACCGTATGTAATTAAGACGACACATTTTTGTCATTTGCAACATTGAGTCAATCGTCACATTTGCCGACGAGGTAGAAGCGTTGCAGCCGTTTGTCCAGGGGTTCGAATTCGACGTACCAGCGCTTCTGCCCGCACGGGACTCGCTCCCCGTCCATTTTAGCCGCTCATGGGGCCGTTTCCCTAGGTCATCGAGCGAGGATGGGTAGGTCCCGGGCCGCGGCGATGTGTCGCGGTAACGTATGCTGGTGAAACCCATGGATGCGTAGGAATGTGTCCCGTTACTGCATCCCGATGATATGCTGTCCATTGTTATGCTACAGTTAGATGGAGTAATATCATTTCTGTGTTTCGGCAAAAAATGGCTTGGTCCTGATACTGAATTTAAAGTCTGCGATATGCATAATTTTAAGTTATAAGCTTATAAATAAGCAGTAGTTTGATATCAATATATTAATAACATTAATACGATACATTAACAAAAGTCTAATTAATTAGACTCCATACTTGACTAATGCATGATACTATTATATGCAATAATATATTATAGCATACTAAATAACTTTATAAATTAATTATAGACGAGTAAGCTTATAATTGTAGGTTGCCTACAATTAAATATAATACTAATACTATTAGACCTATAGCATTTATTCACGAGAGAAATAGTTATAATAATTGCTAATGATATTCAATTCGGTGGAAATCGCATGGGATGTAATAATACTATCATCAATTACTAGAAAGCCTGCATATATTGAGCGCAAATATCACTGAGAGCGGACAAATCATTTCGCGATGAAGTATCGCTTTATACGATCAGAGGATGCGGTAACTTGTTTTCTCTGGCAACACAGCAATGTTGCCATTTCAGGCAAAACTCTGTAGGGTCATCAATGATAGTTAGAATACATTACGTTAATTGTAATATTAGGCTTGTTGGGACGACTACCAGGACTAGCTGCATCTAAAAACTATCTACTATAGATAAGCCTAAATTCTCTTAAACGATGACTAATTAATCCGCTAAAAATGTGGCATTGAAGATTGTATTTTACAATGAAAAATCAAATTGCGCTTATTAATACATTCAACATTTCAAATATAAAATTTAAAGTTTCATAATATTAACTTTTTCAAATGCTTTGTCATAATATTATATGGTTATAATATACTTATATTACATCTTCATGTACACGTACTTATACAATCGAGTGTTAAATACTCCAAGGCTATTTACAGTTCCTCTTTAAACGCTCAACAAGTCATAAAAGTGTTATTTTTAAAATTATACCAATAGATCAATTGATCAACAATAAATCGTGTTAATCGTCTATTTTACATTATCATATATTATTTACATTCCGTATTATATTACATATAGGTATTTAAGTTTTGCAATCTGATTATTGCGATTAAATATAAGTTGGTTAGCTATATTCTCAAATAACTAGAATTTAGTTTATCTAGACAAAAACTTACCTCGCATAAAGCTATTTACTTGTGTAACTTAATTATAGCTGTTGCTTTCTTTAAAGATCCACTTTTGTAGTTGTCTTAATCTTCCCTGCGATTATAATTCTTTATATTTCTTATAATAAGGAACTCCTGAAGCTTTCAGACACAGTAAAGCTGTCATATATACTAGTCTTACTTACATGATAAAGTTAAAAGATTTAAGCAATAGCGGTTAATTGGACATTACACTTAAATTAACAAAAAATGACCACTATACAGTAGAGTAGCATTATAAACAGAACTTAAATTATATTGTTTCAAGCATTTATTATAATTCGCTGATTGATACAAGGTTGGCTCGATTTATGAACGCTTACTGATAGCTATAAATTACAATTTAATTCCAGAAAGGGGCAAGATAGGCTATCAAACCTAAAACAATACTTTAAATTTTTAATGTTAAGTTCTTACAAAAACTTGAAGTAATTAAAGCCTATATTATATATTAGGCCTAGTCAAAAGTTACTAAACAACTCTATAGGTCAAATGTAGAATTATTCCTATTCTTCTTTTTGTACAAGCTGATGAAGCTGGACCATTCATAATTGTTTACCTAGGTCCTTTTCGTTAAGTGTTCATGCAATCATATCACCGTAAACTAAACAACCGATCTCGATATCTTTTTATAGCTGCAATGAAGTGTAGCGTAGAAGAATTACCTTGAGTGAATGTCAAGTAATAATTGTGATGTATAGACCAGTAAATGAAGCTGAGTAAGGCCATATGATTGAGTCGAGATCTTTGTTTATCAGTAGTCAATTAATAAAACGTTCATTTGGTGAGTTAATAGCAGTCAAGATTAGTTATCAGTCAAACGATAGCTTATCTTATCAGTGCCCTGATATTCAGTGATAAGCTTAAATTGTTACGATATGCAATATTATATATAGTAGCCTGTTGTTTTAATACTGTACATATGCCAAGTAAACTACAATAATGCATGGGCACTGCGTTTAGAAATTTGATCTATTCCGAGACTATTTCTATTTTTAAGTTATAGCGTAAAAAAGGCTACATTTGTGCAAATTGCATATACATTATAGTACTACAGAATATATCTAATTCTTATTAGATGCAGATTAATTGAGGAGAAAATATCTTGAATTAAGTAGGCCTAATTTAAACTTAAAATGTTAATTTATTAACCTCAAATTGAAATGACATTTACTTTCGAATGAAAAATAAAATTAGTTTTTTCTTTACACCTTAAGCGTATAATTTCTTAACTTTACTAAGGTATTCTTTCATTAATATTTTTACAATGACAAATTACTGATTTCAATCTTTGATAGAGAAAAAAACATTAAGTTTATGAATGAAAATCAACAGAGTGTAGCCTAAATTAATTGACTAAGTTACCCTCTATCACTTTTGACCACACAACCTATCAATTTCAAAACGTTACAATTTAATATAACATTATTGACTATTGTATTGTAATTGATCAAACAATAATTAAACACGAATTAAAAATTAATGTTGATCAATAACGGTATAATGTCTTTCATGTAGTCAATTGCTCACAAATTTGCTACATGTGCACATGAAGCATTAGTCTTTTTTGTCTATATATCCTATTGATACCGATCATACCGTGTATCCTTAATTACATAAAAATTCACAAGGCTTATTGCTGAATAAATATCATGCAATAAAATTTTTGCAATGCAATTAATAGTTGATGTAATAATTATAAATATTGGTCTTATTATTAAATTCAACTATGCGTGCAATGGATGTTACAAAACAGCGATTCCTAAAATAATATACCTTGCGTATTTAGATCATTTTGCATTACTACATTATAGCCTACAGCGTAAGTGAATATATATGAAATATTTTAAGTTTATGAATTTGACTAAATGGGATTATCACATTACGAGATCCAATCTTCAAATCGTAATGATAAAATCCAAAATCGTCAACATATATGTTATATAAGCTTACTTTTAAAGCATCTACAGATAGTTGGATTTTCGGGAGGGGGTGCAGGTGTAATTGAGAACCGTACAGTACGGTGAAACTTGCACACTGTTTAAAATAACAGCACTTTGGTAATTTAAAAACAGAAAAGTAGCCTATATTTAATCAGTATTAATTGCGAGAACTCACATCATGACTAATTACGTGCACTCGCCAGCTTGCGAATAACTACTATGATCAAATTCAGCATCTATCGAAAGACACATTGTATTACTGTGTTAATCCAACCATGAACAATCGCTAGATAGCCACAGTGAAAGTTTGATCATAATATAGAGTAAACTCAATATTGTAACTACAAATTTAAATGTAATATTTTGAATATTCACCCTTCCCACCCACAAATTAGAAAATTAGACAATTGTAAAAAAATCAAATGCTTTTAAATATATTTTTTGTAGACTGACTCAAGGCTAACGCTTATTTATGAACAAATTGTTCAGACCAAATAATTAAAAAAAAATTTAGATCATTTTATAAAAGCTAACCCTAAATCACCAGATTTACAGGGGTCTATAGGCGTCTAACTATTGTTTGATTAAAACTGTTAATAAATAATTTTATGTCCGATGGTAAATAACCTTTTGATATATGCCTAAAATATACATAAATTCAAGTGCAAAATAAATGCGAAATATTATAAATTGATCCCTTCAAAATAATGATTAATAACTACAAGTTGAACAAAATTGCTCTCAAAATTGCCTGCTGGAACATGAAAGTCAACTGATGGTCATGATATTATCAGTGGTGTAGTGGGTGGCGGGGGGGGAACGCGGGGGAACGCTGTTCCCCCACTTTTTTCCAGGGAGGGAACGCGTTCCCCCACTATTTTGCTCAAATCCATGTAAAAATCGGATCAGCC
>JAQIXG010004861.1:0-12239 GCA_034700105.1 Oconnorella tubifera | reverse complement strand
AGCTGTTTACTTAAGCGTCTTACTAAAGGATGCAGAAAGTTTAACGTCAGGATTGCCATATTATATGACTGATATCTGAGACGTAGCTGTCACTTTAAGCGTTATACTAAAGGGTGTAGAAAGTTTAACGTCATAATTACCGTATTGACTGATATCTCAGACGTAGCTGTCACTTTAAGCGTCGTACTAAAGGGTGCAGTAAGTTCAGTTTAATATCTGGATGATTTTTATCTTAGGCATCCCAATGTTGCCGCAGCCTGTTGGCATAATCAGTGTGGTGGCGTTGTATGAGCAGTGCCAGTGCGCCATTTGTTGGGCGCTGTTGTGACCGGTGCGTAAATATTTATCTGACAACTTTTCTGAGCTATACTTTACTAATCTCAACTTTCATGTAAAGAGACGCTATACTTAATCGCTTGATTAGTACGCCGGCCAAATGCAAAAATGCTTGTTTCGATCAAAGCACACAGTGCAGTCACCTATCGGATAAAACGCCTGACCAGTTGTGATTTTTCTCTTTGTTTTACTCTATATTTTCATGTATCTTTCTACAATATTTATTAGAAATATAACGTTACTGTATGATATAATAATTGTCAGTTATTCTATATGATTTATTTGATAATCTTTGTTCAATTTAAGCAAGATATCTTCTTTAGGTATTTATAGGTCATGCACAAGCACCACACGGCAGTTTTTCCCTACATTTTTAGAGAAATGTAGAGAGTTTGTATAGATATATACAAACATCTTATGTATCTATAGACATACAAACGTTTTAGTAGAGACTTAGATACAATTCTAAATTTTGATACGAGAACTTGATTATAATATGAAAACTGATTCGTAATAGAAATCAAATTTACTCGATATAAAACACAGAATTACACAGAAATTACATAGATGCACTTTAGTTAGAAAGACATATAGGCCATAATCGCATAGTTACATTAGCTATTCAAATTTTAAAAGTTTCGAATTTATTAAATAGAAAAATATATTCAACTATATCAAACTTATTTCATGTATTTTATTTTTATGTTGTGTTTTATTTATTGCTAAATAACCAGTTCAACAAGTTTCTACACATTTCTGTAAGATGTAATACAACCAAGAGATACAAAAACTAGCTGGTATCAACGAGAAATTATTTAAAATAAAACCAACCGATGATATAAACTTGGTAAACTGAGATCACAAGATCACATTATTTAAATAATATTTTACACAATGTAAACACCTGTATATATGGTCGTACTTAAATATTTAAATTTTAGCATTTCTGTAAAAAAATTGCAGAATTAATCTCATTTTGATAAATTCATACGATAGGTTACGGTTATGTATATAAATATATTTTCTTATGTCCATTATATAACTGCTGAACTTTCAGGCTAAGTCTAACGTCTGGATTACTGTATTATATGAAAGATGTCTCGGATGTAGCTATCCATTTAAGCGTCGTGCAGCAAGTTAGAGAAATAGCGAGCTATCTGGGATTTGAACCTTGATCTGCTGCGTCCCGAGTCCAGTGCTCTAGCCACTAATGCATTAATTAAACTATCTTTTAAATTAATAAATCGTATAAATGTAATCAGTCCGTTTTTCTATAATTAACACATTAACTCTATCATTTATCTCAATATATGTATAATATTTTCCGAATTTAACTCAGTATTTTAATAAATATTTTGCTATTATTTCTGTACACAATTTTCAGCATTTAATATTCAACTTCAAATATATTTTATTCTGTATCTAGCCACTCATTTTATTCACAAAAAACTATTTAAATCAACTTTATCAACCAATTAAGCTAAATGCAGCAACTCAACCTATTAGCATCAGTAACTACTTTGTAAAAATTCTATAATGTTGCACAAATGCACGCAGTATAATCAATCCTACGAATATAATATAAAAAAGTCAACAATTAAGTATATATCAGTCAAATACAGCTGCATATAAATCACATATATGCAGAGAATATGTACTAATAATTTGAGTTTCAAGCTCGATATATATACAAAATAAGGAAATTATACAATGCAAAAATCCCGATTAAATATAAACAATATGATTGTATGTATAAAATACATTTGATTATATTCTAACGGATATTATTTCAACATTTCATTTCTCATAGCATTGCCTAAAATTTAACAAAGATACAAGAAGCTGTTGTTTATACAATAAAATGAAATCCAGCTGTTCAGCTTGACTTTTAGAGACAAATTTGTGAACCATATGAAAAAAACAAAAAACCAATCACAAATGGTTCTAGGATATTTCGTCAAATGACGATTCGTCAACGGACTGTTCGTCAAAACTATTTTTATAACAATTCTTATTATCCCTAACCCTTACTATCACCCTAACTATAACCATAACCCTAAACCTAACTATAAACCTAACCTTAACATTAAACCTAACCAATATCTTTGACGAACAATCCATTGACGAATCATCCTTTAACGAAATGTCCGCAAACATCGAAAACATTTCAGATAAAGAATTCAATTAAATGCTCAAAGATTATTGATTTAAAGTGAATAAAATTAGTAATTAAAATAATGAAAAAATACTAAATAATTACAAAAAATAAGATTAAATGAAGAACAAAATTTAATGGATAATTATCATATAATAATATTAATATATAATATTATTTATATATTACTACATAATATTATTATATGATATTTCAAATCAATTTACAACGAGAAAATCTGTAAGAAAATAGAGATCCGTCCCTATCAATTAAATAAGAAATCTTACAACCTGATTCCTGTAGAATTAAGAATGCAAATTTATAAAATCTTAAATACTCAATATAATAACAAAACTAATGATTCACAAAGTATCTATAGTAGAAAATGTAGCAAATGTTCTTAATGCAGCGAAAAAGCCGTGAGACAAAAGCATTATCGCGAATTTTTACCATACCAAAACATTAAGAATTATTTCATCTTTAACTATACAGAAAAATTAAGTAAAAAATAATTATCTTAATCTTTAACTATTCAAAAGATTTAAGTAACAGAACCTAGAATAAGAAGCTAGAATATTTAACAAAAAAACTGATTTAACGAATCAAGCAGATTGCAAATAGCGAGATATAAATCAATAGCACCTAGGTAGTCAAGAGAAAATATTCTCAGGCAATCGAACAATAATCATTTAAGTTATAAAATCAGTTTAATATGAGGTTACCTTTAACGTCTGGATTACCGTATTAAATGATGTTCAAGACGTAGCTGTTAATTTAAGCGTCTTACTAAAGGGTGCAGCTAGTTAGAAAAATAGCGTTTGAATCAAGGATTCAAACCTGGACCTAGCGATTTCGAATCCAGCGCTCTAACAACTTCACTAACTGAAGTTGATATATAATCTATATATATCGTATAAACGGACATTTAGTCACTTAAATTATTAAACAATTTTAATATCTATAATAGGATATGCAATAGGACATTTAATCAAGTTTATAAAACAGTTTAATATCATAAAAGGGACGGATAATTTGCTTACTATGAAAATATTATTAAGAATTACATTTAGTGATAATTATAAATTAGAAATAGAAAAATAGAATATTAAAAACAGCAGAATTAAATGTGAAAGATAAGGTAGCTAGCATATAACAAGAAAAGCAATCAATGATTTCAGTGAATAAAAATACAAATTATACAAAAATACAAGTCTTTTAAAGTAAAAATATTACAAATAATTTTAATTTGATAATTCGAAAAATAGATAAGAAAATGCTAGAAGTCTATTATTAAATATAATATCAATCAGAAGCTGGTGATTTTAATAATGAGATAGATATTTCAAAATATACATGTAAAAATATCATATAAATATAGATAAAAATAAAAGTTGTTTGTTGTAGATTTTAAACTAGTAGAAAATTCAAGTAAAAGTTAGTCAGTATATAGAGATATCTTCAGGTTAACAACTGGTTGTAGCCATAAAGTAATTAACCAATCACAAACTATAAGACATTAATCCCACCAATCAGCTTTGTCCTATACTAAATCACATGGATCTAGGCACAAAACTATACTATTTTAAGTTTGATTTTGTTTCCTGTTTAACGTTACATCAGCACAAAAAAGCATTTTAACTTAAATCAGAAAATTCAAGTGATGAGTGAACGCTTGATTTTTCTTAACACAGCGAATAATATTCCACATTGAATACAAAAAGCTTCAGCCTATTTTTACATCCAAAATAAGGCCTTTTTTAAAGCGAAAAATCAACTCCAAATGTCAGCAATTTGAATTTTCATCACTAACTTCAACAATTAGTATTTTTTTGTTAAAAATTCACAATAATTAAAGAGATTCTGTAGAAATTTTTCTAAAAAGTGTACATTTAGAATTACAAAACAATGTAAAACTATAAAGCTTGAGTAGTATAAGTATATTAATATACAGAAATTATTATTAAACATGAGAAATTATAAAATAATGAAGTAACAAAAAAATAATAAAAATTAAGCAATACGAAAAAGCAGCATAAGTATATAAAATACTATAAATATAAGACTTCAAAATAAGAATATTAATTAATAATAGAAATGAAAAATTAAAATATAATTAATCATCATCAACTTAATAACTCGATATTAATGAAATTATTTCAAAAATCACTTAAATGACAAAAATCTAACTTAAAAAATGCTTAATCCATAAAAACGGCCCAGATATTTCATTCTTATGATCAGAATTGGGGTTAGAATTTGGGATAGGTTGAAGTTAGGGTTAGTCCTAGGGTTAAGCTTAAGTTTAGGGTTGGTTATGATTAGGATTATTGAATAAACTAACAAAGCAATTTTGTCGGGTTAATATATTCAGGGCCGTTTTGTCGGGATACCAAAAAAAACACCGTGAAGTTTAAACAAAGATCTTGATAAAAAAATTCTCAGATTTGCATAAATTAGTTTGTACAAAAACCATTTCAATTTTTTTTCTATTTAATGATTTAGAAATTTTCACTATCAAATCTTCATAAGCAAATGATTGAAGCAGACTAGATGAAAAAAAAGTTCAAGATTAAAGCTTCAATACAAGACCAGTGGTAGAACTTCATTGACTTAATTCTATAACAATATTCGTATTGAAATACTGCCCTTATTCACTGAATAAGGGCATATAAGGTTCATATATACCGCTTTAAATTTAATTCTTTAAATTTATTTATTTATTAGAGTAACTCCAGAAAACTACTCCAAGTTTCACCAAATATTTCTGCTAATCTTTTAAAGTCACATCAGCACAAATGACTAATTATAGACTTGATAAACTGGTTATATGATTGATATCTCTATATCATTTATATAATATTAGATATATATCATTGATATCTAATATTCATCAATTATAATTATTTCACTAATTCAATCATCTAATTGAATCACCTTTCATATATTTGTTCTTAAAGTCACATCAGCATAAAAGATTATATTATTACCTAGATATATCACTTAAATATCATTGGACGATAAAGTAACCAATCAGAGTGTTAGCCAATCAACAATCAATTTGATTGGTTAAGTTTTTAACCAATCAAATACAAGAGCTAGACAAAACCAAAACTAAATTATAACGTTTACAAAAATACCGGTTATAAATTAACTATATATCTATCATTACTAATTATTCTATACCAGTATTAAAACTATTAACAACTTCCAATTTATTACAAATACAACTAATAATAACAACTATTTATAATAGACGCATTTTCATTGATCGATTTCTACCTTATCTAATTATTACCATCTTTTCAACGCCTTTTTAAATGATTACGATTATAATATTTATAAATAATTTAATGATATTTCGATAATTTCCATTTTTTTTCCAAACTACTATTTTTTAAAATAAAGTACAACATAAATATATACAACACAAAAATATAAACAACACAAAAATAATTTCAATTTTTAATTACATTTTTATATAAAATTAAATAAATAAAATAAAAAATGACAATAATTTCAATTTTCTATACATTACAATTTTTTTTATAAACTTCAACAAATAATTTCAATTTTTTTTCGTATTTTTATCACAAAACGAAACCTAAATCCTTTTTCTTCCGTTAACCCCGTTGTATTCCCGCACAGGTTCTTCCCCTTCCTATCCCTTCCTAATTCCCCCACCACCCCATTTCCCTCCCCCTTCCCTTTCCCCTTCCTCCCCCCCCAACCAAGGTCGAATCATGTCTCTCAATAGCAATCGCCAAAACAACATCGCATTCGTAACCCACATAACGAACATCGACGATGCTAAAACGTATGAGCCTCTAATCTAACTGGTCTCCAGAACTCAGAGCAGTCAAGCAGGGGACGCTGGTGTCGCTTGTGTTTGTCTGAATGTTCATTCGCCTAAAAAATGACAACCTCATTTAAAATATAATTAAAACAATGCGATTAGAATTATTTAGTTTCTAGGCAGTATATTTAAGATGATTAGTATCAACAACATTTAATTGATTTGGTAAAATAATTTCAAATCTGAGATAAAATAAAATATATTATTAACACACGCAAATAAAAGGTAATAATTCTATGCTTAATGTTTAATTTTCTGTTGCATATGTGATTTCCATATGATTTCGAAAAAGCAGTTGTTAAATAAAAAAATGCTAAAGAGTGCAGCAAATTTTGCGAATTAAACATAAAACGTAAGCATAAGGTTTGAAAGTTATGCATAATATGCGCTCTAACTACACACATGCAATAAAGCTATGAACCAAAAATTGTTTTGTTTTAAACAAACATAACATTAAAACTGTACTAATACTAAGTAGTAGATTTATTTCTACCAGAGTTTTGTTAGAAGTAATTTTTTAAGCTTAAAGCAAGTAAAACTATGTTTGACCGTAGTAAGACAAAACTGTAGTCAACCTAATAATAATAATAATATTCTTATTATTATGAACTAAATACATAGAAATAAATAGATAGAAATAAATCATGACTCAAATGTGACTCAACTTAGAAATCCAATAACAACTGTGGGAGGATCTTTTCAAAATGTTCCAATGGTTACAGGCTAGCCTCCCAGTCAAGGATGGTGGCCTGGGGTTACGTAGAGTTGCTTTGCTTGCTCCTTCTACCTATTTGGCTTCTGCTGCAGCACTCTTGTTCTCCAGGAACTCATTCTCGCTAAGTCAAATGCACCGTTGGATTCAACAGTCGAGGCCGCACGACTTCTCTGGTCTGCAGACAAATGATTGCTGCTAAAGTTATGACCCAAGTTTATCATTGGCACCCAATCAATTGAATTCACGTTCCATGGTGCAGCCGCCTTACTTACCCACAGACAATCAACTCTAAATCATGCTACATTATATATTGAATAACAGAGCTAAATTAAAATAAAGAGCATCAATCAATAAATTCACTATCATGTATCAATTAATAATGTATTATCAACTTATGCAAATAATTCTCAACTTTACATATTTGCGATGTTTAAAAGTATCAAAGAAAAATTTCAATAAATTTTCCTGCAGTGATGTAATCACTCAACACCGATGCTTAAATTAATTAAATTAACAGCTAATTAAATATACAGTAAGTATAAATATAAATGAGTGTAAAAGTGTACAAACTTTTAACAGAGTGTTTCCAGCACACCCTCTCATACGTTAACTTCAGGTCGCTGAGATCACTCCTGGATATCGCTCTTATCCATAACTCTCGTCGCTTATCGCTTCGTTGACGTTCAACGGAACTTTCTCGTGAGCGAATCATTGGTATTCGACAATAGACACCCTTGTAACTTCTATTACCACATCCCAGCATTATACAAAACACCATTCTATGGCTTTTTCGCAAATCCAATTAAAATTGAATGTTTATATTTTGTTTAGTTTTATATATCAATTAAATTTGATAAATAAACTTGAATATATTCACGGATTAATTAAATTAATAAAATAAATAAATAATTTAAATAATAAATTACAATATTTACATTGTAATCAGCCAATAGTGTTAACCATCATGGCGAAGTGGGCGTAGCCGTGAAAACCCTCGATACATTATTAACTTTAAGTTTACTTTTGTTAGTTGACCAACTTGGCAAATTACTAAAAATTAGTAACCATCATTGCAAATATTGCAATAATTATTTAATTTGCAAATAAGAAACACATTTTAATCTTTAGAATTGTACATATGTCTTAGTTAATTTCTATTTTAAATACATCATACATACAATGTTGATGAAGAGTCCTGACAATTTTTTTATGTTGTCTTCATCATTGATTATAATAGCCGTGGAAGGTGGCTTCTAATTCTCAACTTTGACCCACCTCGCCTTAAAAGCTAGAATCGTTATTGCATGCGGATAGGGTTATTAGCTGGTCTATGTTAAATGATATATCTGTTGTGTGTAACTTCAGTATATGTTATTTAAATGTAATCTAGTAATTGATATCTAAAATATCTGCTGGGATTATTGATAAAAACAGCAAATAAAAATATAGTGGGGGGGACGTCGGATAACGAAATCATCGTCGAAATGTCACTACTAGCACTTGTGTGGAAGTAAATTGTCCCGGGGAAGAAATTTTGTCACATTTTGCATATAACATAATCTCCAATGTTCCTTATGCGCTTTCATAAATAAAATAAATAAAGTCCGGTTGGTGCTACAATTTTGAGCATTGGCTGCGTCGATATTGCGTCGAAAGTTAGTCCTACTGTTTGGAATCGAAAGTGAAACTGTAGAAATTCCCAGTAAAACAGCGTATTTAATCCTAATTTAGCGTTTTAATAAAATAAATTAATAATAAAAGAATAATTCGTATAATAAAATAATATAAATTGTATAAACATAAGAAACTTAGTAGAAAATAAATCAGTAAATAAAATGTTGTCTGCGAAGGTGATGATGATGACTGGCAAATGCAGTTTAATACGGACTGCTATATGTTTAACTTTATTTCGTCATAAAAGACAGCAAAATGACACAAAATAATACAATATTACGTACAATACTAACATAGAATAACGAATAATAGAATAAAATAAGACTAGAAGTGACATTATACACAGCAGAATCTTGACTTTTTATGACTATACTCAATATGCATGGCATATAACAAAGAATAAAAGATTCTGATTATAATGAAATAATTAATAAGTTTAACGCTTTTGGATATCCTATAGTTGTATGTGTTGAAAATCTGTTACAAATGAGTAATGACAAAAAAGGTCATCACTGTTCTATGTTTGGAAATAAAATAGGGAAATTTAACATTGTGAACAAAAGACATTGTTAACTGATAGACATTAAAAAACTTGCTGTGGGGCCCGTGGTCAGATAGTTACGTCACTGTGCAAAACCAAATCGTATCGTATCGTGTACTGTTGTTCTAATGCACCGTACGTTGTCAGATACCTGACAATTCCTAGGTGCGATATGGGTACAGTCTACGACAGACAAATCATGTCTAGTTTGTGAAATGTCAAGTATAGAATTAAGCAATTTTAAGCTAGTAAATTACTACTATTTGATGGTAATGTAATTAAATTTGGTTTGATCTCAAACTATTGTTTCTAAAACCCAGACTACACTACTCTAACTGCTTCTTCATTATTGTAATTAACCTGTGTTTTCTACTATTTTATAAATACAACAATATCAGACGCAAAAAGTATATTATACCCAAGTTTGAAAACACTCGGTTGTAATCTTTGTGACAGCAACTTTTATATAATTAATGTTATAAAATTGATTTCAGCCATATTTCTGATTCAGTTGTATTGTCTATCTGTTTATTTCATCAAAGTTGAGAGTCTGTTGTTTAGATTTGATCATTCAGTTTGCATATATCCTTTAGTAGAGGACTGAGACTCTTTGTAGTATTTCCTCTATAAACAATCAAAGCCAACAACAATATAAGTTTAAATAATGTTTGATAGATATTTTACCAAGTGCATTCTTAACTGGTTTATCTGGCGTGTGTAAATAACGTTTATAAGGCACAGTAGCTTCTCAAGCATAAAGAATTAAATGCAAACAGTATGATTTCAACAAATTAACACAAATAATTTCTGCTGAAGCTCACTATATAATGCATATGGGACCAGGGGTAGAACAAATAAAAACTTAGACTATTCTTTAGGGGGAAATTAGGGATTCAGTACAAGAGAGAGATTTAGGGTTTATAATAAGTAATAATGGTAAACAAGCGGAGCGATGTAGGATATCAGTAAATAAGGCTAATGCAGTGTTAGGTATGATTAAGAGAAATATAACTTTTAAAAGCAAAGAAAATATAATTCGATTATATAAGTTAGACCAAAATTAGAATATTGCGTCCAAGCTTGGAGTCCTTATTTAAAAAAAGATATAGATATGTTAGAGAGTGTACAGAGGAGGGATACTAAGGTAATAGAGGGGTATGGTAACATTAGTTATGAGGATAGATTGAAAAAAACTGGTCTCATTTCTTTAGAAAAGAAAGCGAAGAGCCAGAGCGGATTGAAGCTTTAAAATTCAAGAGCTATGATAAAATTTATTTTAAATACTTCTTAGAAATGGCTAAAGTTAAAAAACCAGGGGCATTGTTAAAAATTAGTTAAACATAGCTGCAGGCTAGGGGGGAATTAAGAAAGATTTTTTTTTAGTGAAAAGGTGGTGAACATTTGGAATAGTTTATCACAGTATGTAGTAGATGCAGATTCTGTAAATAGTTTTAAGAATAGATTAGATAAATTTGATGATTATTGGAGGGATGGTTAGGATTAGGGCCTAACACCGATTATTTACAGGTCGATTATAGCTTTCTTAACCAGTAGACCCTATAATAGTTCAGTTAGTTATAATGTTTTCGGGGATATTATGAAGTACAAGTAGAAAAGTGAGTCCAAGGACGCGCACTTGCTTTTATCATATAGCGCTGGCCTCTGTTGAATGAAATATTATTAATGTTTGATATACAGTTCTGTACGGTCAGATACAGGATCATCTGCAAAATCAATCTCAGTTATATGTTTAGAGATAAATGATTGCAAAAAATTACGTCATAAAGTAAGTAAAACTTTTGTTTAGTCTTTTTTGTTCATTAATTCATTTTAGTAATTTGAAATCTATAATTCCAGATCTTAAACACACCAAAATTGGAAAAAAAATTGTAGACTGGAAAAATATATTTTCAGTGCATTGTTTGAATTGAGCTATGTGACAGACAAGAGTCTAGGTGCTGGTGGTGGAGGGGAAAGGGCGTCGCTTGCGTAACGCAGTATTATTTTTATTTTTTTTATTTTTAGAATTGTTTATGCTTCACCAAGTCTAAAGTCATAAATGCAGAATTTAAATTTGACATAATATTCCGCACTGACCAGGGTTAATATCAAATTTAATTGAAAGCCATGGACAGTGTTAAAGAAGAAGATAAAGAAGAAGACAAGAAGAAGGATACTGGAGGGACATTGCATGATAAACAGAAGCATGATGATGACGACGAAGATGATGATTCTGTTGATGAAGCAAATGATAAAGAAAGAAAGATCTGTATTGTAGATATTCCTGATGATTTTGATGACATTGTTCTTGCTCGCCTGGAGAACTCTAAGCATGGCGGAGGACAAGTTACTGATTACATCTATGAGCCGCAGTTGAAGAGAATGATTGTGACATTTGAAGACAAGCTTGGTATGAAACTTGGCTTCTTTGCGTTTTCTAAAATTGTGCTAAAGACGAATATTTTTGTATAATTAAATTGTAATAATTAAGTCTGCAATGCAGTTTGACCGGATAAGCTTTTTGCTATGTAAATTGCATCGAGGCAAAGTTTTGTGATTGTATGACAGACCGGAGTCGGGTCTCGTTAACGGGTCTAGTCACTTTGCTGTGACTATTCTGAATCCGCGTGCGGATGTCGCTACAAATAAACTGATTAAAAGAAACGCACTCGCACATCGTTGCGCCAAGAGAAGAGTTTTAATCGTGTCAAAGCGTCTTAGGAATAATATTCACTGTTGACATTCTTTTACTTTATTTTTCATAAATCTATAAAAAAAATATATTATTTTATTTAATTTTTACTTTGAGTTATTTTTTCTTAAAGTTTACATTTTATATCTGAATTTTTGCTAATGATGAGTGTAAGTTGAGAGATCCCTTTGAGCAAATATCAGATCTGTTAAGTGATCCCTTTGAGCAAATATCAGATCTGTTAAGTGATCCCTTTGAGCAAATATCAGATCT
>JAQIXG010004860.1:0-12239 GCA_034700105.1 Oconnorella tubifera | reverse complement strand
ATAAATAGCCACTGTCCGATTATCATCCAGCAGTGGACAGATTGTTAATGACCAGCTTGTTCAGATGACTGACTCGCCTCGATGACAGACGATCAGAGATGGGCCCCGGAGCCCAATCACAGCCCTCCCTAATCGTTCATCCGTTAGCCGCTCATCTCAACAGTCGACGGACGCGCAATGTGTTTTGAAGGATTATTTTCGTCAAGCTTTTCTTGATAGACGATTAAAAAATGGATTTTTTTTCACGTTATTAGCAGAAAAATACTACAAGTTAAAACCAACTTAAAATGATATAAGTTTGCATAATATCGTATTGTACGGCAAAAATAATGTAAGCCTACACTTTAAATGAACTCTTTGTGTCTAGGCTAGTAGTTGAATACATTCTAAAACCAGTTATTTATTTCTAAACAGGATGATGATTTTCCGTAAAGTTATTCAATTGAATTCAGCAAAAGGATTCCATACTTGCGCTGAAATTTTGATTGGGGCGGCAATGATAAATACTCGCAATCTAGTCATATCTACTGTCATTTATGCCCATGTAAAATTATTCAAATATATTATAATGGGGAAGGAGGAAAGAAGGGGGGGAGGGTAGGAGACACAGTACAGTAACTATTTATTCGGAAATCTACGCTATACTACCAAACTCAAATAACCATATTAATTAAAATCATAATGTTTAATAAATCGAGGCAATTGCTGCAGTTTTGTTCGATCAATACTTTATCGCGTGATGCCAGTAAATCATCAGTCAGTATGATAACATGTAGACTTCACTAGTGCTTCGTGTCTATCAATGCTTCTCTCTACCTGTCTCTACAGATTAGCATTGTTTGACGCGCAACAGAACCCACTGCACGAAAATACTCGAGCTAATTTTTCTCATTTAATCAGCTGGAGTTAAATCACAAACTTTCTTTCCACCTCTTTCTATTTGTTACTTGCGCATTTGCTGAAGGTTTCTTTTAAACATTGAGAGTTTTATCAGTAATATGTTAAAAAAGATACATGATTTAGAAATTATTTAAAAATTATAAATAAAGACGAGCGTATACTAAAACTGATCTTTACTGACACATAAGCTGATATCATAACTGGATAAGTAATTATATAAACGTCGCATGTATACACCAGCATATAAACTAGTATATTATAAGCAGCTTTATATATTATACTATCTAGTCTCTGAAGTTGAGAGAAAAAGCGACAATAATAAAGTATCCAAGGAAGAGAACATAAAACAAGAAGATGAAGTCGTTGCTGTAGAATATAACCACATGCCATTCTGCCTGCAAGTGACCTTCATTATATGCCGCAGTCCACTTCGGGGCACATGGACAATTTCACCGAGCTGTCTCGCGGGCATTAAACGCAAGACCCAAAATGTAAGTTATGCCTCTAGTTAGGGCGATTATAGTGGCCAAAGAAAATTGCTTTTTCTATTGCGCCTCATAAACATCAAACGTTTGTTTGCTTTTAGCCTGTAGGTCCGATTAGTTTTGTGAAATATTTTTCTTATTGGACGCAAAGACTGATTAACTGTTGGGGGGAGATTGTTAAGTTTGATTGGTTGGTTTTATATTTGAAGGGAAGATTATTGCATTGTCTAGTAATGGCATATAAACACCATTATAAATAGTTTATTCAGTTGTTTTTGAGTGAAAGAAGTGAATGAGAATTTTTGTAATTACGATACATTATAATATTATTAAGTTAACGTCTCATATATCGGTTTCAAATAATATATAAATCGACCCAGTTTTCCAGCATTTTTTTCTTTTATATATTATCATTTTTAAAATTTTATTTCGTATACTTTACGTACTATATTAACGAGGTAGTCTGAATTTTCATAGTCTGAAAATATTATTTAGAAATAAATCGAATTAATATCGATATCGCACAAATTACTATGTACAATATTTCAAAAAATATACCAGTAATAATCCTATTACAAACTGTTACTGTAATTAACCGAAAATTCTAACTAAAATTCTGCTTTGACACAAAATTGACCAGATTGAACAAATTATCATCTGCAAACATTACAGAGCAATTACTGGTAGCATGTCGTATATCTTATGCCAACATGCAACAGTGACTCAACGTCATAAAATAAACATAATATAACAACACACAACAGATAGCAACAAGAGCTGCAGCAACAGCGTGTAGAGCAAACTTATAGCAACGCAGCGCTAGTTGTTGCGAATGAAGCGTGCTCGTACAAGTGCTCAGTAGTAGCACAGACGCGCATGCTCTGGTGGTGCGTGTGAAATAACATCCTTCGCTACTACTTCCGGATGAACTATTACACATAAAAACAGCGGATCACCACGGGGCGCTGAAATCAAAACTATCTATCAATGCTAGGTCTATGCGAGTTCTCTTTCGCTCTGTTTACATAATATAGGAAACTAACCGATATTTTATTAGTGTAGAAAACGATTTTATGCTTGTGTGGAGATTGTGATAGGGCGTTGATATTTCTGAGATTTTACACACGCGTTCAGGATTGCAAGTAGAAGGATATTTAGTGTTTTGTGGATTTGTATCAATCTTGGATTACTAAGAGATATTCGTTGAAAATGATATTGATATGAAGTACTTTGAAATAGATGGAGATTAAGAAATGTAATTTGCGTTAATGGAGCTATCTTTACTTAAATTGTAACCTAATAATCAAATCAGTGAGTAATCATTGATTATTATTCCTAATAATCAAATCAGTATAATAGGTATACAGTAATTTCAATGGATGTTTAAATTTAAACTGAGCATAGAGTCGTTTTATGGTTAGGGTTATGCAGACTAAATTTGATAAGGTAAGACAGTATCATTTATATTTAAACTTAGATTTGTTTAAGCCCTATAAATTGAATCAGTTAAAATATCAAAGTATATATTCTCATTCTTACGTTAACATTAAATTATTCAAAATATTAATATATTGCTGAAGATCAAAAAATAAGCAAATAATAATTTTTTAAACTTAAGTGTAATTTTTTTCGAAACAAAATACCTTTTGCGATAGATTCTTAACATCTGCTTAAATCATGTACCTCAAAAATTTTCATTTTCATGAACCACTGGGCCATTAAGCTATATATAAATTTCTATGTATTTGTTGAATATAAAAAGCAAAAAGATTTGGTTTGCATTCAGCTTAGACGAGCGAGATAAATGATAAAATCGATTCGTTCGGACTTCTCAATCATATGAGGCATCCGTATGGCATAGATTCTCTCTGTACATAAACCAGAGATTGCATTACATAGTCTCTCCGCATGCGCAGAAGATTAGTAGTAGTTTTGTTTCGCTTAGTGAATTCCATACTTCGAATGCCATTACTAATGATTTCTATCATAGATTTCATTGAATTGCTTTATTATTATTTCGCTTGAATGTGACTTTAAAAAATATATAGTTTAATATACATCTGCATGTATTTTTTATATTCGTATGTATTTTAAGCAAAAGCAAAGTCCTATGAAATAAAATGTCTCGTAGAAATAATTAATAATGGAAATTATTACAAAAATGGTCAATGACCATTAAAGAAATTATAAGTCGCATGCGGTGTATTAAAACTAATCCAAGTGTAAAAACTGACAGTGGTTTATACATTCTGCCTATCGTATTATCATTATCTCACATCTCAATAAATTTCGATGCTTGTCACACTGTGATGCGAATCATTGCGGTAATAAAACTTTTATTTATCTGTGTATTAATAGAGCGCTTATCTTCGTATCGAGTCAATTGTGATCCATCGATAAATCACTGTCGCAAGCGATGCAAAGTTTATAAGTGATCAGAATCTAAATCAGGAATTGCGTCACCGAGCGAAAAGCCTGAGACTATAAACAATGAAGCGAAAAAGCTTGTCGCTTTGCGGCTAAGCGAAATCTTACAGTTTCCTATCGATCCTAATATCTACCGACTGAGCGTATATGTCATAATGACGGGTTTCGACGTAAAAATTCTAAAAAGAGAGATTTAGTTTTTGGGCAACGATGTTTTGCATTTATTCAATATCAGTCGATTAATAAAAAAGAGAATTTAAATTATTAAATAATTTCAATATTTTTTGTATATATTCTTGTGATATTCGTCCAATTTTAGAGGAGGCAAATAATTGATCTCATCTTTATTGCTAATATTTAACTTATTTGTTTTAAAGATATTCAACTATTTCAATGATTTTAACAAAACTGCATTTTTTAAACATTTAAACGCTCAGTGAAAGCCTCAACAACTTTTAATCAGTTACATAACTTTACATAACTTAAATGTTTTGGCGTATGCAATCGAAATTGTTGGAAACTGTTTGATTTTACGCTCGTCCCTTGGTAGACATTAGTTTTACATCATTTAGTCTGCTTACAAGATTCAGATACTGCAGCTCCGTTACTAATCCAGAACGATAGCTCACTTGATTGAACACCATGTTGACCAGGTGTCTTCTTTTATTGAGCATTTGGAAGTGTCCGTTACTAAAACGTTTGTATATGCTTGTATATATGTAAATATTACATATTATTGATGTCTACTGGGAGAGTAATATATTGTGATTAGCCAAGTGAAAATAAACTAGGTCAAGTGCCTGAAGAAACAAAATATTTGTATTGCATGAGAGCGATAAATACGCTCTCTATATAAATAAATACGCAAGAGTTTGTTGCCTGGATTTGAAAGGACTGCATGGACGATATCGATGCAGGATATCATGAGAACAAAAGAAGATAAATAGCTTAGGACTGATATATGATCTGGATATTTATATGGAGACCAGGACAGTCATGGAGATCTTGTTGAGTTTTGCATTGGCCTTTGCACTGCATGGATCTTGTTGAGTTTTGCATTGACCTTTGGACTGCATGGATCTTGTTGAGTTTTGCATTGGCCATTGGACTGCATGTACACTATATGCATATGCATATAGTGTACATGCAGTCCATAACAAAGCTTAGATCTTTTTTCTTTTGTTTTGCTACGCTTTTGTTTCTTGTTCTTTTTTAGCTCTTTGCGTGAATGTGGCGATAAATAATAAACAAAGAAGTTTTGTATTAAGTTGTTTCGATAATTTGTAAAAAGTTCTGTAATGTATTAATCTACAGTAGTTAATATTCTCTAATATGAGTGTATTCAGAAATAAGTTTTAAATCAAAACAGCTTTTAATAGTTTGTAAATAAATAGTATGTAAGCTATAATATTTGTATTATGTTTTATAGAAAATGTATTCTCTATTACACTTATAATTGATAATGCTGTAAAAAATATTAATGTAATTATTGTTCTTCATATTACGTGTAATTAATTTTTTTTATATCCCACACTATGTTAATTCTAATTCTAGTGTTTTTATTTACATGAACGCTATTATCTGAGATTTTGTTACGCGCATAATATTTACATTGAACGAGACGCTACGATCAACATTTACACAGCAATGAAGCACTAAAAGCCCGGGCATCATCAAAAAACGTGATCGTCGAAGTATCTAATTGACAGATCAATACGTGATGATGTGATCGATCAATTAAAAGCATCATTACAAAGTGACAATAGATGTAAACTAGGCTGGGAAGAAGTAGATTTATTAGTTTATGTCAGTAGTTTAAAAATTCTATGATCTTTATTTTTCCCTTGAAGTTGATAAAAATTTGCTAAAATTTAAAGTATTGTAATAACAGAGGAAGACACCTTTCCATTTCTGTGAAGTCATTTTGAGTAATTTGGTGAAAGTGGATGAAATAAAATGAATTGTAATAATTATTATAAATGTAATAATTGTAATAACCCACTCATTTGTAAATCCGCAACTGGTGATGACAATGATGATGGCATGATGATGATGATGATGATGATGATGATGATGATGATGATGATGATGATGAAAGTGGTGGTGATGATTTCAATATTGCAAATAAATCTGTTGAATGCAGACACATGCTTGTATTTAATAGCAATAACAGTTTATTATTAGTTTTCAGGGAATGCCAAAGTGACAAAGCATTCTAAGCATTGATTTTTGCTCAACATTTAATATAATTCGTAAATAGTATTAGTAATAACTATTTTCATTAACTATTTAATTATATATTTATGCCCTATCAGTGATATCTAAATGTATTAAATATTCTTTTCCAATTTGACTTTTATTTGGTCATCTATATATTCAGATTGTTTGAAGTGAAAAATTATAAGAAAAAATGTTGCAAAATGTGGACCACTGTGTGATTAAATATAATATCTACATATATTTTCCAGGCAGATCTGTTCAAACATCTAGCTTTCATTATTGATGGTTGGTTGATAACTGTTTGCATAGCTGTTAAAACATTTACTTAAATTCTTTTCTCACCTCATCAAATATTGAAATAAGACCCACGGGTGAAATTAGATCCCGCATGCATACATGATTCTTGAGCATCATTTCATATCTCGGAAAAAGCAGTGACGATAACTTACGAATTTTCTACTGGAGTCACATGTTGTATTTTTCATTTTGTTCGTATTTAGTGTTATTCATATTGATAACTGTTATATAGCTGGTTAATAACTAGGTTTAGTTTATAAAAATATGTTGCAAATTTGTTCATAGATTTTCGGTGTAATACTTTTAACTTGCTAGAATTTAAAATTCTAAAAATATTAACATTTGCATATCGCTTGTAATGTTTTACTACAAAAGTCCTGCTAAACTATAGGCCTGCACATTGAAATACTTTCTATGCTTTTTAAAACTGTTAATAACATTCTTTTGCGCTTTCAGATGTATAAAAATCCTTTCAAATAGTTATAAGATTAGCAGCAGCCTGCTAATGTTTTAATCTGTAAGTGACTATTTCCGTGTGTACAAGTGGATCTGGATTAGTTTGAATCAGGATGACCTCTGAACTCGACTGTTCCTGGATTCAACTTATCCTCTGTTTTATATTCTCAACATTTTCCATCACAGGTCTGTTTCGTTTCTTCTTTTTAAAATTATTTGTATCATTTTAAACAATTCTCTTCGTTAAGTTTATTCTTGAATATTTTAAATAACAATTATTTTTGCTTCTGTATTTAAGTTAAACATAGTAACTATTGCTTTTTTTGCAGTTGTATTCTTTTTAGTTAATTGTGTATTAGATCTTTGTTATTATAATGTTATGGCATTCGTTTTGTCAACTTTATTTATGATAAATGTTGCGTCGTTTCGGTTTAAATTTGCTTTTAAATATAGAGTTTGTTTCAAAGTCTCATTGTCTGTATCTCTCTATCTGTATATCTCTGTATCTCTATGGATCTCTCTGTTTGCGTTCTTGTTTCTGTATTTATCTGTCTACTGATTGATTGCTCTGATTGAGAAATTATTCCAGACGATGCAACGATTGTAATTTTTTTATCGCAAAGCTTGTACTACATTATTCTCTGTCGCGAACATTAACTTCTACACCGCCCTCTCAAATTTATTCGCTCTAAATACTCCATTTTTCCTTACTGTTGTAATCCTAATTTTAATGATTACGCTTACTTAACATGATTATGTATAAGCAAAACAGTGCATGTATAGAAAGATGATAAGTTATTATTATTATTATTACACTAAGTGTAATTACACAGATTAATTAGAAAAATTAATTAATTAAGATAGAATCTGCTGCAGATTATTTACCAATAGTTCAATTAAGAATATTTATACAATATTTGTGAACTTCCTCAAAATTTTAAGAAACTTTTCTACAAACAAAATTATATATTCTTATTAACTGTCTAATTTATGTGCTCCGTGAAGAATAGACTAGCCTAAGATTGAGAGAAGGCATAAGTATCCAAGAGAAACATAAAAATGCCGTATATGCACAAAATGAAGCCGCCGAAATAGCAGCATAAAGACGCTGCTGGCGTCCAAGGCCAAAACGCCCAAATAGGGGCATATAAATGCCACCCAAATAGGGGCATAAAAATGCCACCCCTCAACGATCATATAGTTCGCTGCTTCATGGACGACCAGTTTTTATTACGACCGGAAGAGAGAGAAACTGAGAGAAAGAGAGAGAGAGAAAGAGAGAGAGAAAAAGAGAGAGAGAGAGACAGACAGACAGACAGACAGACACACAGACAGACAAGGAGTACAGTGTGTTGCAACAGAGTTCGAAGTACAAGATAAGATTACAGCATCTTGCTTCTAAACAAGATTAGTAAACAGCTGCATGTTTACTGCAGGCACATTTGCAGCAAACTTTTTTTCGTTTTCCCATTATCCAAACGCTATTGCTAATATTAATGTTATTCCATATATGCAGATTAAAATATATTACATACATGGATAGATAGTTGTTTTGTCTCGGTAAGGCTACACTTAAACTTTAAATTTATAAGCTGCATCGTGAAATGAATGTAACTTAAATTTTTTAAAATTTACATTACATAATATTGACTTCATACATTCATTATGATACTAAATGTTTCATAACAGTAGTTTTCTCAATTTGATCATTTTAACTTCACGTCTGAGCGTAAAATATGAAGCGTGTGAGATGAATGAAAATAATCATAAAGGACCGGTGCTCTCCAATTAATCGAACAAACGTTCTCTTGTTTGCTATTGGTCTTCAAACGACCCACGTGACGCCTCCCGTATCCGGTTCCCTTCCTAGTCCTAAAGCTGACGTCTGGCTTCTTCTTATTATTCCTTCTTCCATTTCCTATCGCTCAGATGTTGGGGTTAACGAGTGCTCTCAAATTTCGTCTCAACTTTTATGGATGTCTCAATTGGAATGAGATTGAAGAGTTTTAATTTTCTTTGTTTGCTCTTTAATTTGAACGAAGAATATCGAAAATGACTTCGCATAAAAATGATACTTCATCTTTTCAGTATTTTATTGTGAAAATCGAAAAGAGAAAGTCAAGACTATATTATGTTGGTATGCTTCTAAAAAAAATCTGAAAGAATCTGATTCAAAGTAAAAATTTGAAAATGAAGCCAACACATTACCAAACCAATCGTGCTTAAATTATTGTAAACACAATAAAAGCAACAAGTAACTAAATTAATGCAATGCTTTATAAAGCAATTCTGAAAATAATACTCAGGAAAACTGACAACATTAGTAAGCGAAAAACAGCAGCAAAATCATAAGTAGTATATTATAAAGTAAATGGAAAAACAAAGGCTGGGAACGAAACGACATCAAAACATGACAATGCAGAGTAAACAGCTCTATTCAAAACGACAGAAACAGAGTCAAAAACTATTCCAGATCATAGCCGTTCAAGGTCGCGACTTGATTTGAGAACAGTCACAACTTACTATGATCAGATCGTCAAGTAAGATAGATGATCAGCTTGCAGAGGCCAGAACGGGTCAAGCGGCTACTTTGTCATTGCGCTGACCTCCGGACGTGAAACCATTAGTGGATTGGGACGATGCAGTGAAAGAGCAACATTGTTAGGTGATTGTTTACTATTGTCCTGGAGGAGTAATACAGAATTCCTGCGTTTAGTTGAGCTGCTGAGATACGCTGCTTGTTCCAGCAGCGACTAATTATAATTATAAGATACTTTACGATATTAATATTTGCTTCTTTTTATGAACTTAAATCAGCTTTAATTAAGATTTTAGATTATGTTCTAATTTAATAAAATAATTTTTATTAAATATAATTGCCAGATAAAGAATTAAAGTATAAATATATGTTTCGCGTAATAGTGATAGTGGCTCATATAATGTTATTAGAGCCAAAATGTTTCCATTTGTGAAATATTTATCGTATGTGGAAAATTTGCAATCAATATCGATATTTATAAATACATGACTGTACTGTCATTCAGTGTTTTTTTCTATAAATTGACCATTGCAAATCCTAGTCGATGTGATGCAAAGCGATCCTAGTCCGCCAAATGCAAAGTGATTCAGTAGCAGTAATAATAGATCAACAACCAATGTCAAATGCTTTTCGCGAACGCTGCAGTAGCAAAAGTCGATAGCCATTGTTTGCAAATGTACCGCTGAGCATTGCATTTTTTGTCGACATTTTTCTATTCATTTCTGGAGCTAAAAAGAAATGGGAGGAAGGGGAGGGAAGGATTATAAAACGAGAAGGGACAGAGTGGGGAGTGGAAGGGGGGGGAGCAACGTGGCATGTCATGTGATAAAAGTCATCCGTCAAAATGGAGCGGTAGGGAGGTCGCTCATTGTTGAATGAAAACAGTTATTTATGGTGAAAGTAGTTCGATTTATTTCTCGAATTGTAAATACATCTAGGTCTACGGATTAGGTAGAATTTTGTTATTTTTATAAATTATACGGTAGTGATTAATATTGTTTTATCTTGTACTAACACACTATTTGAAAGAATATATATTTTGAATAATAGGCAATAATAGGCTGATGGTGAAAATATATTAGCATCTTATTAGTTGAATGGTTTGTCCTAATATTCAAAAATAAATCATAGATATGCTTCGAAAAAAGTTTGTGTAAACATTTATAAAAAATTGTCACTACCTCCCCCCCACGCTTCATATCAACCCATCACCGGTTTGCACTAATTAGAAAAAATAATTCGATTTTCCGACTAAAATTCAATATCTTTCTAGTTCTTTATACTCTATTCGTGACTTTCACACCCCAGCGCAACAGTCATGAATTTCATAAATAATAGATTTCCAAAATTCTGCAAGTCCGATTGTCACATTTGAATTCTCATCCTCATTGATTTAATTCAGTCATTAGCATTGATACGATGGCTGCGTTTGTTTTAAGAGCTTTTCAAATGCGGAATGCTATCGCTACTGGATCGAGCAGCTTTTTGATTCTATTCCATTATCAGACAATGTTGCTGAAAAAAAGAATTGACAATAAACGTAAACGACCTATTGAGACACTTTATGGATTTTAGACGAAGCGTGTAGGACATGCCTTTGTGTTCATTGAAGGATTATTTCTGCTTGTAAACTCTGTTACGATTTGAAATTTTAAAGAATTATACACTGTTTTGTGCTTCATAACAATGGTGATGAATAAAAACAGCGAAAACTTCAGAAATTAATTATAATCAGCAATATAATACTATTTATTGTGTGGCTTGGTTTGTCATACCCTTTAGAGAAACTGTTATAGTTATATTATAATACTATACATAATGTACGATTTTGTATAGATTTGAAATTTGAACATTTTCTAATTATTTCTTTAACAAAATAGTTTTTATCATTCAGATCGTAATATATTAATATCACTTTCATTCAAACGATTTAGTCGTTTCAAAAGTGTTAAACTCTTTCATCCTTCATATCGACTTAGATTATAACTATAACAAAAAAAATTCATCCAAACATAACTCTAATCATGTGATAATCTTTATCTAATTAACTCTTAACCCATCTAGTTAAGTTTTAACCCTCTGTTATCCAACCTCCCAGTCTCTATCTCTATCTTTCTCTTTTACAGTCTCTTAATATTCCTGTCTGAATAGCTTAACCCTAGTAAGAGCACTCGTGTCCACCGGGTATCAATCAAGTCTGGGTAATTTGGATTCTCACTGTTGCTCGGTCGTTCAATCCATCTCTCGTCCTGCTGCCGTGTAGCTAAGTGAGTATATTTGTCATTCGGATAACGCGCTCTATTGTCAGACGAAGGTCACGAGAGAAGAAGAAGAAGGGACCGTTATGGAGAGATCTCGTGACGAAAAAGATGCTACTTGTGTACTACTACTTCATCAGTGAATGAAAGATTGAGTTTGAGATAATTGCAAGAAAAAGTAATAAAGAAGAGAGAGCTAAATTTTTGAGAGCTGGCTCTGTAAATATAGAAGTGTTGTCACGCGTAACGATTTGCAGATGAAAACAAAATGATGTTTGAGTAAAAACTACATATAGCCATAGCAGCTATAAATAAAAAATAAATATTTTATTGTCTAATAATGAGTTCTGATTGAATTAGTTTGGAATATAGTACGTATAAAAATATCTATTTGTATGACAATTGATTTGAAATTTATGGGTTAGGGTTGAGGCAAAGGTTAGCACTTTTAGGTCTAACAATAATCCTAACTCTAGCCATAACTCTAACCCTAATTAAACCCCATAAATTTCAATAACTACTTTTAAGACAGCTATTTTTTATCCTTGCTATATTTAGACACTGCGCGTTTGTTCAATTAGAGAATGGAAATATTTTCACTGGAGAAATATTTTGTCTGGTTGGTCAAATGAATGGTTGTTCGCTGACCATTTTTAC
>JAQIXG010004859.1:0-12242 GCA_034700105.1 Oconnorella tubifera | reverse complement strand
TACACAATTACATGCATGTGTAAGTAGGTTACACAATTACATGCATGTGTAAGTAGGTTACACAATTACATGCATGTGTAAGTAGGTTACACAATTACATGCATGTAACTTAGAGACATTATTTGTAAAAAGACGCTTTGTTTGTTTGTTGCTGAACGTCACATCAGCACAAATGAGACTCAATTTTTTGTGCTACATTATGAACTGTGTACGTGTATAAATCAAGTGATGAGTGAACGCTTCACTCTTGGCGGAGGGGGGGGGGTGGAATATGGGCGGGGGGGATTAAGGGTGTGGGGGAGGGCGAAGAAAGTATAATACATCAGAATTAATAAACTAATTTAAAGACAATCGTTGATTAAAGATAATCACAGATTAAATACAATCGTTAATTAGTTAAATCTGTTCAGAGTTAACGTTAACTTAATGTTAACAACATTAAGATACCAGTCGTTAAACCATTAAGTAAATAATCACAGCATGCAAAATACTGACTTTATATATTTAACAATTATAATAATCACAAAGAGAATAAAATATCAACAATAGCACTGTCAATTAACATATTGTATATACACAGTAATCAAATATTCATTCACAACTAAAGACTATAACATGGCAACTGCAATCCTTTACACTTGCTGCACCCTTTAGTAAGACGCATAATCCACAATCTTATATGATGTCAATACTATTCCGCTCAACTATGATAATAATGATGATAATGATGAAAATGATAATGATGATGATAATGATAATAATAATAATAATGATGATAATAATGATAATGATGATGATGATAATGATGAAAATGATGATGTAAATGATGATAATGATGATGATGTCATCATTATTAAATGAGTTCAAACTGTGACTGATATTTATCTATCCTATTAAGCAGATCATTGGCTACTGGCACAAACTCTCGGCGCCATGTTTCCCTCCTGTACTCTCTCATCTCTCTATCACTTGTATTATCACTCAGACATTCATCAAACAGGGTCTCTTCATCTAGCAAACAAATCAATTTGAAACATTATTATATAGAACAGGGTCACTTTATCTAACAAGCAAATCAAATAGAAACATTATACAGCAGGATAATGTTTTAAGGAAACACAGAATAATATCTAGGTCATTGACCTAGTTATATTAAGAAGGACATTGACCTAAAAAATCATATAAGTAGGTCATTGACCTAGATATTAAGAAGGGCATTGACCTAAATATTCATAAATATAGGTTATTGACCTATATACTAACAAGGTTATTGATCTAAATATTCATATAAGTAGGTCATTGACCTTGATATTAAGAAGAGCATTGAACTAAATATTTAAATAATTACGTCATTGACCTAGATATTCCTATTTAAACTATGTCTCGCTGACCTAGATATTCTACAAGTAGGTCAGTGAGTTGTTGAGCCCTGTCCTCCCCGAAGCAGTCACTGCTGCTGGTGATGTTGCTGCTGTAGTTCCAAAGAGTCTGGCAGACCATACCAGCCAACTGCCAGTCAGTACGACCTAGGTCTCTCAACACTTCTATCAATCTATATAGAGTACACAGACAAAAGGACCTAGGTCTCAATCTATATAAAGTACCAAGACAAAAGGACCTAGGTCTCTCAACACTTCTATCAATCTATATAGAGTACCAAAACTAAAGGACCTAGATGTCAATCTATATAAGGTATCCAGACAAAAGAACCTAGATCTCTTAGCACCTCTATCAATCTACATAAGGCACCCAGACAAAAAGGACACCAAATACACCAACAGGATAAAATGGCCCAAAATACATTAACATTACAAAACGGCCCACTTATAAACTATACCCCTCCAACTTACTTGCTGACTCCGCCCCCTCGTTTAAGCATTGGTCTCTTGTCTTGATCTGTGGTTAGATTGATAAGTACACCACAGGCAGTATAGACTAACTGGCTGTCATCTGAGTCCAGCATAGCTATCATTGCCTCATCAACTAGACAGACAGACAGACAGATAGAGAGACAGACAGATAGTCAGACGGACAGAAAGAGAGATAGTCAGACACATTGATAGACATCATAAGATATATATAGACAGATAGCTGTCATTAATCTTACATGTCTTTGTCAACTAAACAAACAACAAACAGACAAACAATAAACAGATAAATAAACAGACAAACAAACAAACAAACAACAAACAACAAACAGATAAATAAACAGATAAATAAACAATAGATATATGAATAGAATCCATTATTTGTCTCAAACACAGCCTTTAATACAGTCTCTAAGCCAGTCAAAGACAGTCTCTAGGCCAGTCACTGACAAAATCTCACCGCTCTAACCCCACCTTAACTCTCTCTCTCTACATAACCAACTACTACACTCTACAGACAGAGAGACGTTCGTACTTTTGTTTCTAACAAGAAAGTCTCTAATGTCTCTGTCTCGAGACAGATTAGAGAAGATTCTCGTTGTCTCCAGGAGACTCTCTCTGTGATGCACTTGGAAGAACTTCAACAACACTACAGCGAATAAAACAAATACGTACGCATAATAAAATCATTTTTATTTATTTATAATATAATTATATTGATTTATTTATTTACGAAAGAAAATAAGACAATTATAATGAACACAAAATATAGGCGAGTTTATAGAAATATAATTTATTACTTAACTACTAATAATTATAACTACTTTATTTTATTACATAATATTCTTAACTACATCTCATACAACAAACACAAACTTATAATAAAATCATATTTATTATAACTATTTAATTATATATATTATATTATATCATATTATTTCATTTTATTTAGTATAATATTGAATTAAAATTCTTCAGAAAACATATAAATTCAAAAAGAATCCGTTATTAATTCTACACAGACTTGAAATACAGAAGAATTTAAACGCAAAACATGAAAAAAGTAAAAAATACGAACAGTGAGCAAGCCGTAGCTGAGTTTTTGCCACCCCCCCACCAACCACCCCCCCACCACTGTCTCTGTTTATCTGTTTATCGTTTATCTGTTTATAGTTTATCTTGTAGTAGGACAAATTGTTAATCGTAGCTAATGTGTTTAGTATCAACTCTTCGCTTGTTGATAGTTCTTTATGATCTTATAAACAAAAGAAAAGAAAATAAAATAGATAGATAAAGAAATAAATAGAGTGAATTATAATGTGTAAAATCAATCAGAAATAAAAGTATATAAAACATATATATATATATATATATATATATTTATAATTTATAAAATGCCTATATACAGTATAATCCCGTTATATCGAAGCTCACGGGACCAACAAAATTACTTCGATATATCAGGGTTTCGATATATCCAATTTAGTGCTGTCAACGTGTACCCGGGTACCCGCCCGTTGATAAATGCCACTGCTAATAGATTCAGCTGGACGGTGCCCGTTAGCTAGTTGCCTGTAGACAGCATTTTAACTGCATCAGCAGTGTAGCGCATAGGATTATTATCATTGTTAGGGGCTGTCCATAAAGTAGTACGCTTGAACCCCCCCCTGTTGCAACCTGTACGCTCAATTATAGAGACTGAGAATATATATAATCTCTAGACAATAGAGAGTGAGAGATTATAATGAGTTGAATTTCAGTCAGAGCTGCATTCATCAATGACTTGAAATTTAATCTATTCTAACAGCTGTGTTTACTTAGTCAGTTTTTATGTTGACAAATTAATTCCTTTATTTAAAACAGTTATGCAAAACAAAGTAAGAAACTGGGACGCCTTTGATCGACCAATCAGAGAGTGCTGGCGAAGAGTTTTCCCAATTCATATAACCTCATAGCTGAAATCTGCGCTGGAAAGATTTAAACTGTATAATAATATTACGTAATTTGAAAGTTTTCACCAACCAATGACAAAACTGTATGCAACTTCGATATATCTGAAAGGATTTTGCTTGACAGGGACTGAAATACAGCTTCGATATAACCGAGATTTCGATATAAGCGAGTTCGATATATCAGGGTTTATTTTGTATTAAGTAACGTTGTGTGTTGGTGGGACTGATAATAAACTTCGATATAAGCGAAATTTTGATATAAGCGAGTTCGATATAACGTGGTTATACTGTACTTTATTAATGTGTAGTTTGGAGAAGTACTGATATTTTGGCACAGAAATAGTGGCACAGAAATATTGGCACAGATATGACAAGTGGATCTTGATAAATGTAACAATCTGTTGATGACACTATATTCTGTATTAGAACTATTTCTAAACATGAGGATTAAGTAAAAATTATTTTCAATACTTAACGCAGTTTATTTGAATTCTAACTTTTAAAATATATTGTTAAAATAAAAGTTTAATTTAGCATTTGAATATTAGGCTGCACCCCCTGCATCTAACACCCCCTCCCCCGTTAAGGCTCGCGCTACCCTCTCCCCTAAAGCGGTCGTCCCCCAGGTGTCTCCCTCAGCCACCGCGTGTATGAGCCCCTCCCCTGCGACTGCTCACGATGGTGCCCATGACAGTCCATTGACTGAAGGTGACAGTGGTAACACTTCTCTGACACGAGGCGTAAAAGAAGTGAGAATGAATCAACCAGAGGAGGTTGTGCTGCCAGCAGCCCTTACTCAGAAACATCCGGGGCTCTGGGGGGTAGGTTTTCTTATCATTTTTTGATCATTTTACTCTTTATGTTACAGATTTATAAAGTATAAGCAAAATTTAAATATTTATTTATAATTATTTAATTATACTCGTTATATTGTTGATTATAAATAATTTTTCGGTTAGTATTCGTTTATTGCTGTAGATTTATAGATAAATGATATCAGATGATAATTCTGATATTGGTTAAAAAAAGATCCTGGGTCAATGCAGAATAATTACAATAATTATTTTTAAGCCTGATTCAGTTTAGTAAATAATTCACCCAAGGCTTTATTTACTGACCATTTTCTGTGGATGCTTGCTAGGTGTCAGAAGTGTACAGTTTTGTAAAGGCTCTACCTGGTTGTGCTATCTACGCGGATGTGTTCAGATCACAAGAGATTGATGGCCAGGCTCTTCTGCTACTTAAAGAAGACCATCTCATGACAACGCTAAACGTTAAACTAGGACCCGCGCTTAAGATCTGTTCTCAAATCATTGCACTTAAAGATTCATTTAATTGATTGATTCTATGATTGAAGGAAGTGTTAATCTTCTCTAATGAGCACTAACGTGTAAAAGATAACGTACATTTATGGTCTTAGATCGTGTTTACTGTTTATTACAGTAGTTTTATTTTTGTATTTCTTTTATAAATAGTTCGCATGTTTCTCAATGACTTTTGTTTTGTATAAGATGATTAAATGTTGTTTATAACCTTCGACTTTTTATCTACAAATTGTTTGTTTTGATTCTTTTTATTTATCTAATTAAATTTTGACTTTGAGAAATTATTATTTCTAAATTTTATTGAAGTGACTCTCATGATTGTAAAACTTTGTGATTTTACTGAAGATATCATTTATAGTATTGTATAGTAATTTCTTATGTTAAAAGAAATTATAATATTATTTAAATTAACTAATGACTCTGACGCTTTGAGTCAGTAGTGTAGCCAGAGAGGGTGGGGGGGTGGTTAAATCTTCCCCCAGTTCCTTTGTGATTCAAGACATTTTTGTAGAGCTGAGAAAAATTAACTGCAAAAATTAAAATTGAGAGGATTTTTTGGTGTTAAACGTCCTTCAACCCACAAGCCATTACGATGGAGTCATTTTTTAGTATTAACAAAGAAAAATGGTATAAAATTTATGAAGAATTAAAAAATAGTGTATTAACTAAAATACATCATCACATTATTGTATTATAGAATCACCCCCAACCACCATTATAAATCCTGGCTACACTACTGCTTCCAGTACCTGAGTTCCAGGATTAAAGATTAAGCAGAGAGAGAGAGAGAGATTTAAGTTTAACATCACGAGTATCTGTAAAGTATGTGACTTTTTGTAGTATGGTACCATTGTGTTAGTTAGTTATGTATTGTAGTAGTTAGATTATATTTTTATTAGTGTATTACTTTCTTCATATGATATTATGAAGTTTTGATAATATGTCTAGTATTGCTGTTGTTAAATGTTACTGAGAATGACTCAAATTGAATGAATCAATGATTTTAATATTGAACACATTGTGTGGTATCTTGATAATTTGTTTGAAAGCTTTTTGTCCATTTTAGCATTGCTGGTTATAATTAAATGTTAAATCAATGTTAAAGTTTTGCTACAATTCTGTTAACTGTTCAATTCTTTTAGGCGCATTATCATGTAGAAGCAAGTCCATACTTTCTATTTTGATGGCTGGGGGGGGGTAAGTTTTTCATCCCAAAGCTGACTATCACTTTTTGATATTGTTCAGATCTTATCGTGTGTTTTATACAAAATTTATCTGAAATTTTCTTTTAAAATAATTTACATTAATCTATAAAATCTATGAAATTCATAATACAGTACGATATTTGAATATTATTTTACTCTAAATATTCGTTATTAATAAGCTGGAGATAGAGGGTATGCATTATATTGCTCGTGAAACTTTTCACTCAATCTATAGGGAGGCAATCTATCCCTCCAGAGTTCGCTCGTTTTAAGCTTAAATCTATACTATAGGCCTACTCTATACTAGAATAATTACTACAAAGATGCAACATTTTGTGAATACAATGATTTTACTTGCGCGAATTATAAAACCGCACTAGAATCTTGTCGATTTTGGTTGATACCGCTGCGTGAGAAAAACGCAAGCGATGCAACGGTGACTCAAGACCGGTTATCTGACGACAACTTGTTTTTTATGCCCAATATTATTACATAAACTAATAAATGAGTATATTACCAGATCACTATTGTCAGCTTATAATAGGTCGCTAAATGTTTTCTACTTCTAGTTACAAAATAAAATTATATCTATTGATAAATCTATGCTTAATATATAAATGAACTTATAATTTGTACACATATGCCTATAATAAATAACAAAGTAAATGTTATCAATAGAAGTTGTATGCTGTATATGCAGAAGGCTATATAGTATAAGTCCGAACTGGAACACCTGATAAATGCAGAACTCGCCGGGTTACAATACCTAACAAAGCATAATATAGTGATTAATTTGACTCGCAGAATTTTTTTCATTTGGGCTTTCACAGATATTGATGCACGACTACTATGTAATATCTATTAAGTTAAAATTTTACAAGTAGCGTAGGTAAGCATAACTAAAATTAGTTTGAAAGTTTGAATAGCCTGCATTAGAAAAGAGATTCTGTGAAATTTTATATCGTCTAACTTAGCTGGATCGGGTTTGCGATCTTAATGAAAAGGATCTTTGGTTCTACTTAGGATAAGAATAAACGTCGTATTCTGGACGGTTTGACAAAATGAAAATGTTTTCGTTGAACGAAGCGTCAATTATTATAATTTATATAACTTGCACGCTTGTTGCGAGTAAATCAAACCAAGGTAAGCATATGAGTTAAATCAAGAAATATTTAAAATACATATTTGAAAAATTAGACTTTATATTAATCCTGAAACTTTGATAAGAATATCGGCCTGATTTATATTGTTTAATTTATATTGAAGACAACATACATAATGATTGTTAGCTTTTTATGTAGCATATATAGATTAGTTAAGCCTATATACAACGAGCCTGTTATTTATGCAATTATGTAATTACTTAATTATACATCTTTGCAGTTGCCGAAACACAAATAGACTCAATTAAACCAAGTTTTGGACCGAGATCAGGTGGTACAGTAGTCACGTTAACTGGTACACATCTCTATGAAAATTCAACTCTTGTTGATATCTCTTTCACTCTCTCAGAAGTCGTCTATAGTTGCCGTCTACACGAAACGTCAGAAATGAATATTTATTGAGTTGTATCATCTTGTACCTATACAATGTTATGTTGTGTACTGCTTATTACTGAAGTTATTGTTAAATTAGTTTAAATTTGAATTTGTAAAATGTGACAAAAATATGACCATGAATACATTTCTATATTGTCTTCGGCTAGAATTTATTTTGCTTTCTCGATCAAGTTTCCATGCTTATTGCTATCCAGGCCTATTGCTACAATTAAGCCTTGCTGCTTAAATAATTTAATCCTTGTCAATTATAGTTCAATTAAGCTCGTTAAATTAAAAAAATTATTGTTTTTTTAATATTAAAACCAATAATATAACCTCACTATTTTTAGGCAAAATGTTGTCGATATAAAGTTTAACATGATGAACGACTGCTACTAGCGATGAAATTTGTAACATTTATCGAAACTTCATGCAAAATAAGCATTCATATTGTAGGTGAGGCATATAATTATAATCTTAATTTCACACTTTGCCTTAATTAACTTAAGAATATTTATTTCAGTTTGATTATAATTACTGTCAATAATAATGAATGATATTTATTTCATTAGACCGACTGCTACAAAGATTGTGATAGAGATGCCTGAATTGAAAATCAGTAGCACTGAACAGAATGGTACAATGGTGCAACTGAAAGTATCTGTGACAAAATCTGATGCAAAACTTGTGACTATTAATGTTCCATTCACTTATAAACCTGACCCTGTCATATTTAGTGTGCATCCAAAATCATCCATTGTTTCGTAAGTTTAATCAGATATATTTAACTTAAATTGAATTAATCATATATATTGAATTTCATGAATTAAAACAAGAAACTAGTTTCTTTTTGCTAGCGGAAATTACATTCTGAGACAAAAAGTTTTAAAGAATTTAGATTAAATTAATGCAAATATTATAATATTGCTATAATGCTATATTCACTCAAAATCAAGGTTAAGAATTTATGTGAATTTCTTTGAGAATTTCTTTAGTTAATAAATATGTTTTCAATGTAAAATGTCTTTTCTATGATCTATTATTAATGATATCATTTCACTATTTTCTCAGCACGAAACTAAATTCTAATGCAAATATATTATTCATATACATAAATATTGCTTAAAGTATACTGTATATTTAATATATTTATTCGTATATTTAATTGTAATTATTATTTTGAACAGTGGTGGAATTACTCTGACAATTTTAGGAGAAAATCTTAATTCAGTTTCTGAACCATTATTATCAATGATTACTTTACAACATGGATTGAATGAAGGCGTCCAACAAATTCAAAAGGTATTTTAGAAAATAATTTAATATAATATAGGTCATTTCTAAACACTTCTATGCAATAATTTTTTTTGTGATCTACTTTATCAGTCACTACAGATGATCAATTACTTTTCAAAGATAATATTAATCAGTTGATAATTTTTAAGTTCACCTAAGTTAACTTATTAAATATTGAACTAATTATTGAATTATTGAATTTAATTAAATATAAACTAATGAGCCTATTATTATTTATACTCTTATCTTTTCCTGTAAACAAATGCTAGATCACAATACTAGATACATAATTAATTCTACTATATTTGAATGATTCGATTTATTTACAATGCGTTTAACAGATTACCATTTGCTTTGTACAATTAGAATTTAAAATACATTTTTGTAGAGTTACTTTGTGAATGAGACGTGTATCGAGGTCCGTACATTGTGCATAAGACATCAAATCACAAATACGGACATTCGAACGTCACTAAACAGCAGCGATGATGTCATCAATGGTTTACAAATACTTGCTAGTTTCATCTTGGATGGAATTGTGTATAGAAATCACTCAACCTTGAATGTATTCCGTGATCCAATCATTCAAGCGTGGAAGGAGAGTGAACAATCTTTTATAGCCAATGAGAATCGAGAGATATATATTGATGTATGTATTCGTAATTTTGCTAAAATATCATAGCATCTCAACTATAAATACTATACTATACTATATTTAAAGCTATTAAAAACTATTATACTGGATGTCCACAATTATAATGCCAAAACGATTAGTTAAATTGAATAATTATTACAAATAAATTAGTTAAAGTTACTATATAAATAATAATTAAATAAAGTGGAGGCGATGAAAGCTCGTCCCACACCCTCTACCCTACTAGACGATCTTAATTCTCCACTGAATCAAATAAATACATTTAATTATTTTTGATTTTGTGTAGATAATTTGGTCAGGTTTAGAGATATCATCCGATGATGTTATAATTTCAATCGGTTCTCGTCCTTGCATTGATGTAGAAATAACTGAAGAAGGGGCCAAGTGTCAGCCCCCTCCCTTGCATCCACATAAAATCAGATTTGGACCAACAAGCTTGAGCAATCCTTCAGTCACAGTAAGATTTTTATTATTTAAAAATTCTGATTCAATTCTCACTGATGTTGTTGTTATCACTTAGTTCATTGTTTTAAGAAAATGTAACAAGGTATATATGTATAAGAAATGCATGCATTTAAATGAAAGTATTTTTGAACTTATATTGCAATGCATGACTCCAAAGTTTGCTCAATTATGTATTAAAATATCATATTATGTTACATTATATAACAAATTAATTACACTTAATATTACATATTAATGTAATATTATTTCTATGACAAAAAATAGATGATATTATCTGACTGGTTTTAAAAGATTTAAACCAGGATTCGGTTTATACTTTTAAATCAATGCAAATTACACAATAACTTCAAATATCTTTTGAAATTGTTGTTAAATTGTTTTTACTTTTATTTTCTATATGGTACTGTAATCAATTTTAATTCTATACAAGGTGTCAATTGGTCAACTGACAGTTGAAGTAGGCTCTCTTATTTACGTCTCAAATGAAAGCCTTCATCCGATCATCATAGCAATGGTGGCCATCCTATCTTTGATCTTCCTCGTGTCATTGTTCTTCGGTTGCGTTGCTCTCTGCTGCGCGTCTCGCGTCAGACGCAAGAGACTGCGTGATTGCGCCGTGACTGAGGGACCCGTCCACGAGCACCTGGAGCCTGTCGAGGGGCCGGTGCGCAAGATCAGTGGAATGAGAATGACTAAGGATTCGTATGACGTCATACCGCAACCAGAGGCTGCAGATTTCAAGGATCCGAATCAATTCAGGAAACGTGAAGATGATTAATCACAGCAGTGTATTTTAATTAATAAATGAAGTTTAGAATAGATAGGGAGGCAGTTGATGTCGTGACAATTATAGTGTAATATGCCGATTAGGTTTTATAATATAATTATATTATTATATAACTGGAGTCTTAGATCGAGATGTAAAATTTTAATACAGAATCTTAGATGTACTGTAATATCATGATATAATATTTTTTAATGACATTGATCAAGGTTGTCGCCTTTTTTATAAGTTTTAGTTCAATTTGAACAATTTACAGTAGGCTGGTTTATAAATAAAGTCGATCGATTTATAGAATTTGATATGCACTATAGCTAATTAAATCTCGCTCAGTAGTTGAAATATGTATTATAATATATAGTCTATGAATTGCATTTGCTCTCCTGCGTTATTTTCCGAGTTTTATTAACTAAATAAAATGATTGTAGCTGAAATGAACTCTTTCAATGATTTTAATAACAATCCAATCCATTAATTTTTAGGCTTTATAGTTCTTTTATCACGTCTTGTGGTTTTCTAATAGCGATGTAACTCTCACTTTCATTCGTCAATAAAAATAACTTATCTAAAAGTCAATAGGTTAGAATTATAATCTCTATAATATAAACAGATTCAGAATTTTTTTTTCCTCTTTTTAATTTTTTTTTTGATTTATTGATTTTTTATTTTTTACGTATTTTCTTTGATTAATATTTTAATTTTATTAATGCGCGTAAGTTTAGTTAACTTCCGGTGTAATATGCGTAATAACTATCGTCGCTTTTCATTTAAAATATTGACGTCACATGATTTCACTTGCGACTTTTTTATATGTTGAGTTTTAAATAATATATGACCTGATTCAGACGCGGTAAATTAAATAGGGGGGGGGGGAGGAGGGATCGGGGATGGGGGGCTTTAAGTAAATCTTTCTTAAAGCTGTCCCTTTAAGTAAGATTTGCAACAAGTTTGATATAAATGATTTTTGTCAACTTTAAGTCGATACAGGTCAATATTTATCCCTATCTAAAAATATCTAATATTACCCTAAATATCCCCAATTGCAAACAATCAATTACCCTAAGCTCTAATTAGACCGTAACACTAAACAACAATCACATGTTGACCCTAGCCTATATGTGACTGTCTAGACAGACAGTCTGTCTAGACAGTCTGTC
>JAQIXG010004858.1:0-12242 GCA_034700105.1 Oconnorella tubifera | reverse complement strand
TTAATATAATGTCAAAAATGGAAAATTTGAGTTGGATTGAGCATACCCTAATTATTGATCAATCACAATAATATTTGACAGTAAATAGTTTTATCCATAGGAGAATCTATTGGAAGGGTAGGAGGTGGACATTTCGAAAATTCATAAGTAAGGGCCACCCTAATATATATCTTATGTATATTACTTTGGATTGTTTATTTTGCAATGGACATTTCAGCTAGTGAACACGACGAAAGGCTTATTGATTTTGGCTGGACCAATGATAGATGATACTAAGTCAAATGCCTGTGTGATGGGAAGCAAAAAGAAGCAAGGAAATGAACTGAGGCTTCTCAAACTGTTAGATATTTTTCTCTATATTCTTATTATTCTTATTCTTTCTATGCGCATCTTAATTTAAGCGTAGCATCTAGATTAGAAATACTGACTGATGTAAAAATTATGTACCCGCTAAATGGTGCAACAAGTCTGTATAAATTTTTTATATAAATAACCAGAGTGAATAATTATTGCGTGAAATCGCTCTCTTTTGCTTCAGGTTTACTTTGGATTATTTTTGGACCTATCAACATTTACACAATAGAATGTTTCATTGAATTGTTTACTTTAATGAGTAAAAGAATACAAATTGTAATATATCTTTTATTTATTATATTTTCCTTACCATTCTATTTTAAGAAGTTTAATTGTTGAGAACTATTTCTAATAACTTTCCCGTAGTTATATTATATAAGTTTATTTTACATTCAGTATCGTTGACTCTCTGCAAGAATGCTGTCACTGCAACGATTCGACTGTCGCTATTGCCAGCGTTGACCTAGTTAATGACCTCTTGACCTCATTAGAAACGTTTGTCAAAGGTCAGGGAATTCCTGTTGATGTAGCGAAAGAAATGATAGCGATGCAGAGAAATGAATCAGGTGACTGGAGTCAAGTTCTACGTGTTGTCTCGTGAAACTTATCGGCTCTTAGTTTTTATTTTTTTTCATAACTTTGTTGTTTGCAGTGAGTTCTTATCCTATTTTCATTTATTCTCTAAAGCAATATATGAAACAAAAGTTCAAAAATATCTGAAAATATTTAGCAATTTATTCATTTTTAATGATGTTAAATTTGTTAAATACAGTGTTAAATACAGATAATGTTTTAGATAGATAGAAAATGAAAAATTCTTCCGTTGATAAAACTAATTCTTATTTTTATATTTTATTAGACCTGTCAGAAAATATAAAATCTACAAAGGAGCAGAATGAAATAGATTCGACTAATCTTCCTATTAATTCACCAGATGGCGCTGAGGATAGCGATATCGAAGCTATAAAAAATGAAAAAAATGAACTGCCATCTGAAAGTATTAACATTGAACAGCCTCGCGTTAAAAAGATTAAGTCTGATAATGATTTAAGTAGCAAAGAAAAGGAATCGGCAACTTTGTATGTGCAGAGAATTAAAATATTTATTCCTTCATTGTTGACTTGTCAGACCTCATACTCAGCGGATGAACTCATTCAAGAATTCTCTTCAAAATTTTTTGATGGTTAGCAAATTTACAAATATTTTGCAATTATATATCTATTTTCAAAAAGTCGCTCATATTTTAAATTGTAAAATTTGTCTACTGAGTATAATTGAGAGCTATTCAAATGTAATGAGATTATGTAATTTTAAATCCATGTTTGATTTATATCTACGTGAATTTTTATAGAGCTTTTAATTGCCTTTTATAGTCAAGCTATTATCAGATTTCTGTCAAACTACGTTATATTATTACGTTAACATTAAGTTGTAATACCTCAGTCATTAGACCCGGCTTATTTTGCATCAAAATTGTTGTCTGTTTCTTTTGTTTTATATAGAAATCTCAATGCATAAATGTTCGTACGATTCTGACATCATGCTAAACGCTGATGCTGTTTATATTACAACTTACTCTGTACTTCAGCTAAGCTTTAAACTCACAGTGCTGGGGTATTACAGCAGCAAAGAAAAAAGTTTACCCTATTCTCAGGTATTATATTATATTTATATATTTTTCATATTAATTATTGTAGTTAGACGTAGACCTTTATAGTTGAAATTACGCTGAATTAATATTTAAGAATTGTTGCGGACATCTTTATCTTTGTTTTATGTATAAATGTATAAACTAAAGAGTGGAACTAGTGATTGTTCGAGTTTAAGATTTTAGTTTAAATTTTTATATTTTAAGTTGAGTTTAAAACCTGACCGAATTCTTGAGTGAAAGGGCTCTTTAATTGTGAGTGAATCCTTTGTAAGGTCTACATGTGACGTACTTCAAAAGGTGTCCTGACACTTCATCTACAGACTTTTGATCTACGAAACTACGTCTACTAACATTTGGTCTACTGCAACTTTAGTATTGGGTAATTTAGGTTTAGAGTTAGGGTTAAGATTAAGGCTATGGTTAAGGTTAAGGCTAGAATTAGGATTATTTTAAGGGTTACAGTTAGGATAGACCAAATGTCGGTAGACCAATGTCGGTAGACATTGTATCGTAGACTAAAAGTTTGTAAACGAGTTGTCATGGAACCATTTCAAAACCAAGACAATTAGAATCTAAACTAAATGGATTTAATAATTGGTTGTATTCCAAATGTATAGTTGTATGTTTTTTGTTTTATTCACAGCAACAGTTTACGGATGAAATACTCAACACTGGTTTAATGCTGTATGTGTCGAATGCTTGGCTTATTGAAGTCTTTCATCAGATTATCACTGAGAGCATATTTAATGATGATTCAGTTTTAAAAGATAAAATGTCTCCTTTTGTTGTACTTCTAACGGGTATCAGCACTTTTCTTATATTTGAAAAAATAACTTAAGTTCTTGCATATGATAATGTAAAGAAAATCTTGATTAAAAGTTTACTTGTGTTTAGAATTAAGTAACTAGCATGTCAATATCCAATATTTTTTCTTTTATCTTCAATTTTAATGCTTTTAAATAAGTTTTACTTTAACATTTATTTTGTTGGTTAGTTTTTGGAATCGGTTTATTATTTCTTTTGCAATTATATAATACGCTAGTAAAAACCCAGGAAAAATTGTGGTATATAAAGTATAATGATAGTAACTTCACTAAGTATGCCACGCTGTAATTGGTTCTGGCACTCTTACAATATGTTTATTATGTAGTGACATCTAGTCATCATTTTGCTGTAGTCACTGCTAGCTTGTGAATGTTTAATGTTATCTATCTATTATTAGGGACAATTTACAGTATTGCAATTTCATGAATATTTATAAAAATTCACAGCATTGCATGATTATAAAAATAATTTATAGTATAATTTACAGTTTAATTGCTATATGTTGCATTATTTATTGCAAATTTTCATACACACTGAAAGAATATAATTATATTCTTTAATAATGTTCCCTCTTCCTCGTATTTAAATTCTTGTTCTATTTATAGACATTGATGGCCTCAACAGTCGTAAGATCAAAGGTCAGCTTCTCTCAGCCTATCAGGATAGCAGTAGCGTTGTAGATGTGATGACCTTGGATGACCTTTCTGTTGGCAATGAGACTGAAAAGAATAAAGTTTCAGATACAGAACAGTGGTCCATTGAGTCAGGTAAAATAGATGTGAATTGCAATGATACGCAGTAGAATCACAGCAAATATATATCCAATTGTATTAAGATTACTTTGAATTTTACCAAAATCCAATAACTGTTTTTAGGGATGTTACTGGCTCATAAGATCCTCACAGTTGGCTGGCACGGAATTCTTGACGTCCTCTCAGTTTTGACGAGTGGTAGAAGTGCGTGTGGGATCACGAGCAGTTTGTCTCTGATGCTAAATGCTAAAGATGAGAGTCGTAGAGCAAGAGAAGCCATTTGTACTAGTCTGGAGGGATTGCAAAAGGCTGCGAGACTTTCTTCTATTCTCGGTTGGTATTTCTAATCTATATTTGTCATTTATATTGTCAAGGCTCATTAGAGAAGTGGTGAGAGCTCTATATTCGGGCGCTATAGATCCAGGTTTGAATCCCGGATATCTCACTATTTCTCAACCTGCTGCACCTTTAGTAAGACACTTAATTGACATCTACGTTTGAAACATTGTTTGTATTATGACGATAAACTTAACCTTAAACTTGCACTTGGATGATATAATGGTAATGTAATTATATGTTTAAATTTAGATTAGTTATAGAGATGAATTCAAGTGGTTGAACATTTGCAAAAAATCAATAACAACAACAAACAGTAAAGAACAATACAGAACCAAAGAAATAGGATAGTTGTTAAGAGAGCACTTAATAATATCAATAATTGACAATATCTAGATGACCTAATAATTATCTTTGTGTGTCATTTAACATTAACAAAATTCTTACTGATATACTGTATATTGCAATACATAAAATTATGAAAAAAGCTACAGTCATTGTTTAACATTTAGGCCTGCAGGATCGGTGTGGGGCAGTATTTTCTCAGCTAGCAGCTGCTTCTTGCGTCGTTGAGCTTGAAGATATCAAAAGAGAACGTCATCAGCAGCAGCTACAACAGCTGCCTGACAAGAAAGCTGTAGGCCTAGCCTCTGTTCTGGCTAGCAAGCCTAAGCTAGCTAGGCTGCACGCTGCCCATGCACTTAGCATGGATGTGCTGCTGAGTATTGGCCTAGAGATGGGCAGCCATACTGCTGACTGCTGGCAGCATGTTTTTAGGTCTGACTTAATGTTTTCTATTTGTTTCTTAAAAAATTGTTTATTTAAATAAATTTTTTGTATTGATGCTGAAGTTTTATTTGGCTATTAATTTTTCTGTTGAATTGTCTACTTTATAATAATGTGAATAACGCTTATTGTTACAGTATGATCAATATATTGCAATATTTTAAAAAGTCAACAACTTTTGCCTAAATTACATTGTTTTACTTATTAGTGAGCTTAATTGTGTGCAGTAGTGTCATTTGTTTGATTATTAAAATCATATTTTATAGCAATCATTATTATATAAATATTAAAATGCCTAAAACTTGATTTATTAAATAATTGTACATAATAATAATTATCATAATAATTGCTGGAATGTTTTAGATTTTTGATATAAAGAATTCAAACTTTATTTATTTGACTGAAAGGACAAAATTTCTGAAACAATATTCATATTTCAGATGCTGTTCACACATATCTGAATTGGAACATACTTACTTTAGTCAAGGTAATAATCAGTCAAATCTTCCGAGACTACAGCCAGAACACAATCCATCAATTACAGAGTCTGTCAATGATGATCTCGATCTCACGTATGTGAAATTATATTTCTTTTAATATTATTTATTTAAATTTCTTTTAATTTAAATAAATAATAGCTGATTTTTCATCTCAATAATGCAATAGAAATTTAAGATAGTTATATAATGCTGTCATTAATGTTAAAACATGTGTTTTAGGATCTTTACTTTAAATTCTTTTATATTATACCAGGTTTAAACCCTTCCAAGGATCTACTCTTTTTAGACTTTGAATTAGGAAAATTAATTTAAAAAAAAATTTGTTGGTGATTATAGTTCTCCTGACATGCTGTCATCTATGCCAGTGTCAGCAGAACCTGTGGCCCCTATAATCAACGTGAGCATGCTCATCCATCAAAGCAGAATAGATGCAGGTTGGGACAGTTCAATCGTCGGTGGAGGGGTGTTGAATTCATCGCAAGCGTCAAAAGTGTTGTGCGGATTGTCACAGGAAGTAGATAAGTGAGATTTGAATATAAATCAGTTCTTTTGGCTGTTCAACTTGTATATCTTTCCCAGCCCTCCCTTCCAGCTATCCTCTTTCCAATTTTTTACCTTCAGCATTTTTTCTCTCTCAAATCGTTGTTATAGGGCCATATGCATTAATTGATGATATGGGCCCATATGATATTTGTAACTTCAGTTATAAATAACAAGTGAATTACCGCATTATACGAACGATGTCTCAGTCGTAGCTATTAGTTTAAGCGCATTACTAAATGGTTAAATATTACAGTAAGGTAGTGGTGTAGTGAACTTACTCTTGGTACCGAGCTTGGTGCTCTATTACTTTGCCAATGATATTCTACAATAGAATGTACCATTTTTTGCATTATTGATCAATTTATCAGACTGCTTGTTAATATACCAGTAAACAACGACGGATCTATTATTCTGTGCAATCAAATTCGTTCGTTTTTTTTTATAACAGTTCTTTGAGATCTTATATATTTATTTTTAAATGCAAAGTTCATCTTTTTTGTGTCATGTTCAATCTTAACCATAATCGAAATATTTTACTTCAATTCCATCTTCTCTTACCTCCTGAAATGAACCTTTTAACAGCAATTTTAAAGTTTAATTTCACTCTTCTCTATTATTTCAGCGTATCAATAAAATATATTTTAAATATTTATATTTCAATGATTAAAATATCAATGATTTAATTCGTAATTTTTAACAATAGATTATTCGATGACGCTGCAAATAAGTTAAATATGAAAGCTTTGCTCGGGTTTCTTTCTGCTCTCTGTGAGTCAAGTCGCGTGCAGCTTGCAACGATAAGTTGTTCTGGTGGGCAGGGTGACTCGAATTTACCAGATAATGCCTTCCATCTGTTCCGCCTTGGTGATGTCATATTGAAATGTGTTCATGGAGATCGACCTTTGCTTCATGTCATGCGAACGTGGAACGTTGTTTCGCAGCATCTTGTTGAGGTTTTTACTAATATTTATCGATAAATTTAACAGATGATGATATCTTATTATTTAATTTGCTTGAGCGTTGCTACTTCTACAAGCAGAGCAGTTGTATAATTTAAGCTAAAGGTAATATTTGAATATAATATTTGATTCTGTCTTAAATAGTTCAAATTTCTTCTGATTGCATTTATTTCAACTAACTGTAGCGTAAAGTATTACTTCTAGTTTTATTATTCTACTTCTAGTGAGAATTACTCAATGTGCTGTGTTAAATATCAAGTATATGAGTTGATGGTAGCTTACCCAGTTAACAACATGTCAATAAACATTCTTTTTGTGCTGATGTGATATTAAGCGATAATCAATCAAGAAATGAATTGGTAATTTCTAGCATTATTAATTCCTTTACGTAAGTGTATTCTTACATATTTATATCCTTATCTATTTATATCCTTATACATTTACATCTTTATGTATTTATATTCTTAGATTATTTTATTGTTTTTCAGGCATCAGTTCATCGTGATCGTAATATATGCAAGAAAGCCGTTGCATGTATTCATGAAATAGTCACCGCTCTACTCAGCTCTCACTCTGAACTGCCTCATTTTCATTTCAACGAAGCTCTTTGTAAACCGTTTGAGAGTTTGTTGTGTCTGGAACTCTGTGATGGAGACGTGCAAGATCAGGTAACACTTCATTCTTTACAATAGTAATAATACAATGACAGTAATATAATGAAAATAATAGTGATAATAATAATAATACTCCACTGCACATCTTGAAATACGGTATAATTACTACATTACAAATAAAAGATATAAAATATAAGCTGATATCTGTCTATCTGTTAGTCAGTCTGTCTGTCTGTCTGTCAGTCAGTCAGTCTGTCTTTGTTTTCTGTATGTGTGTTTGTCTGTCTCTCTCTCTCTCGTTGTCTTTCTGTCTGTCCTGTATAATGTCCATGCCATGTGTAGACCATGTATTGTGCTTCTAGTTTATGATCACTGTTTAAAGGTTACATCTATATTATAAACTTAAAATTAAACTGTTAAGTGTTTACTATTTCGATATGTACAGATGTAGACGTTATGTGGATGTTGCCATGTATACAATTCATAGATTCTTTTCAATCACTACGAATTAAAAAAAAATCAAATCAGTTTATCTTTTTTATCATTTATTGATTTAATTTTTAATTGTATTGTAATATTTTTAAAGTTATCATATTTTTATTTTTTTTACTTTTTTTAATGTTTTCTTAGTTTTCTTCAATATATGTACTGACTGTGCTCCTAGATTGTGTGCTCTATATGCGAGCTTGTTGAAGCATCCACCAGTAACATCAAGTCCGGGTGGAAGCCTTTGTTCGGTGCACTGCGCGCTGTTAAGATTGAGTACACCGCTAATGAAGAGATCAACACGTCACGTCAGCGTCATATCGCTACAGTGCTCGACGTATTTGATGTTTTTATCGGTACTGAAAACATTCTAGTTTTTGCTAATGCGGCAGTCGATTGCGTTTTATGTCTTCTGAAATACGTCTGTGGACCTGGTAAGTGGAAATTGGTTTTGAGAAATTTTTTAGTTATTTAACTGGCAGCAATCAGTTGTTGATAGTTGGTGACATGACAATTTGTCTGCAGACTTTTGATCTGTGACGCTACGTCTATAGATATTTGGTCTACTGCAAAGTTAGGGTAGGGTTAGTGCTAGATTTAGGGTTAAGTGGAGTGTTAAGGTTAAGGCTCTGGTTAGACTAGGGTTAGGATTATATAAGCGTTACATCTAGAGTAGACCAAATATCGGCAGGCCAAAATATTTAATGTTGGTAGATGTAGTGTTGTAGATGAAAAAAAGTAGACAAGTTATTGCAGAATCAATGCAAATTAAAGCGAAATAGAAAAATTAAGACTTATTGACTGTTAGGAATCAAATCTGGGAACTTTCTGTTTCTGGTCCAGTAGTCGTATTCGTACAAACTTTGACTTAATGATTTGGTTTTAATGGGATACATTGGAGATACATTGTAGTTAATCTCATTGTATCTGTAATCATCATTTTAATTGTGTTTCTATTCGTAACGATGGTTTTCATGGTGAAACACATTTTGCAGTTTTTTTTAAATTGTCCCACAGCTAAATTTGGTTTAAAACATTTAATGTAAAACACTGAAACATCTTGAATTTTAGATCTAATCTAGTATTTTGCTTATAAATATTAGATTATTAGGTAGTATCGAATAATGTTGAACAATCCTGAGCATTTGGATTTAGGCAATCTTGTCTGAATTAAAATATTCTTTGTTTAGGCGGATTTGAAGTAAAGGATGATGATGATTCCGATGACGATTGTTTTGTGTTTGAAGAAGCTCAAGATCTCTGTCTGCCTGCTCTTCGTTATCTCAAACAGTGCGCTCATTTTATTGCATCTATGTGGCAAATGCCAAGTTGTCCTGTCTTCAACGGGGCACATAGGTAATTTGAATTGATTAAATATACTCATATGAAGTTGTTCTATTGAATTTGATTACAATATAATGTTATGTAATTAATTAAGTGAATTTTCAGTAGTTTAATTAATTATTTATATTATTTTTAACATCGAAATATAGTACAATAGCAATAAATCAGCGCAGAAAGTAAAATAAGTATAAGGTAAAATTAATAAATAATATAAATATAATGGTATAAATGGTATAAATATAGTATAAGATTTGAGTAAACGGACAGAAAGGATACTCTTGTAGATAAATCAATAATGATGAATTTACAGTTATATTTATTAACGTTAAATTAAATTAAATGTAAAAAATTTATATTAGTTAATTTCTTATTATTTAAAGTGTATTGTAAATCAAAAGAGAAACTGAAAGGAACTATATCTACTTGAAATGATTATAACCTGTATCAACTTGAATCTATAAAATTGTTTTTTGTTAGAAATTTCATTCTTTGTTTTACTGATTCTTTAAAATCAAGTTTTTTCTTCAGAATTCGTACCGATAAATATCGTTGTATTGATCTCAATATTCCAAATATGGACATCACTGCATTCCAGAAATCTTTTGTTGAATCAAAGAACTCGCAACAAGATGATGTCGATAGTTCATCTGATGATGATTCATCTTCTTATTCCAATGTGTCGCATGATTCTAAAAATAATGTATCTGGTGTAATAGAAAGTGTTGCTCCAGAGATTGACAGCCAAGTGGAAGAAATTGAAGTCACTACTGGTGAGAAATCATCGGATGATTTACAGAAAGGGACTGATACTGATATTGAATCAACTTTGGACTTAGTAGATAAAACAAGCGAAGTCAATGATATAGAACAAAATAATGCTGATCAAAATAATGCTGAAATTGTACAAAATTCTGTTCAAAATATTCAAAAAGTTAAACTTACAGACAAAGTAAATGAGGATAAATCCCACACAGCACCTGTCCAATCAGAATCCATGTTGAAGCATAAAGAAGGTAAAACGAGTGAGGAGAGTATTTTAGAGCGTTGTTTTGAGAGTCTTGATTCGCTGGATAAACACACAGGAGCACTTCGAGTGTATTTTTTAGTGATTGAAGGATTGGCCAGTACAGCATCTGCATGTCCTAAGAATTATCAGCCTCAGACGTTAGACTTATTGTTTGAACTGATGAGATCTGTGGCTACTGTACCAGGTTGATGTTTAGCTGATTTAGTTTATATACAATTACAAATTACAATTTTATAAAATACAATTTATAGTATTGATGTTGGATTCATTTTATATACAACTGTGTTTAATATTATAAATCTGCGCTTTATTTTCTATGTAGAATATGTAGAGATCTTTCATTTAAGGAAGTAAAATTTAATACAAATGATATAGGTTAAAATGATACAGGTACGAATATCTAGTTGTTTTAATTTTGAAACAATTTTTTATCGTTGTTTGCAATTTGTTTTAACTAAACCAAATATTTATAGCAATAATGTTGCAGAAGATTTTTGAATTTAAGCAAAATGACATGATGCAATAAGTTCTAGTGTATAATACTAGATTAAGGTTATTAAGAGAGATAAGCTTCTGGTCTGTAATAGAATTAAGATGAAAAGTCTTTATATTAAAAGAATTTGCAGCATCTGTTTGTTAGTATCATTCAAACAACATTAAAAACAGATCAATTAAATATAATTTTACAAGTTTTCTTGTTTACAGGACCAGATTTTGCTTTATACTGCGTCAACATGCTTCTCTTACCAACTTTACAATCCTGGATAAGACACGGAAGTAATATCACCGGTTACTGGGATGTAATGACTACCAATAATTTTAAACAGTACGCAGGACTTTGCGTTGATCTCGTTGTTGAATACATTATTCAGTTCATTGGTGAGTGAAAATATTAATCTATTTAATATATATTAAATAGATTAAATGAAAATATTGGATTACATTTCTATTTATTAAATATATTTGTTAATTCAGTTTGTAATCAAGTTTATTTTTATAGAATTGATTTGTTTCTTTATAATTTACTGATTATTGAAATGTAAAACATTTCAGGATTTATATGAATCTGTAATTTATATGAATCTTTAATTTGAATTTTCATTCTGCTTTAGTTTCTTGATTATAATATGTATACATGTTATATAGTAAATTCCATTAAGCCTGCGAAACTAAACCCAGTTTCATTGTGTGTATTAGAACATACAATGCTCAAAAATACTGAAATCATTTTATTTGGATCAAGGTATAAAATATTTACAGTTTTGCCTTGAAATTCATATGATATATGATTTAATACAACATTAATACAACTTTATTACATATGTAATGAATGCCTATAGATGAATGTTTCCTTCAATAATCAGTAATCGATTATATTGTACAATATGGAAATAAATTTTTGCTTACACTGATTTATAATAATTTTATAAGAATATTGGTTTGATATCTAGAGTGTTTAAACATCACATTATAGAATTTACTACACATTACTGTGTTCCTTTGTAGGTCAAGTTGATCGTCAGTCAAAGATCGAACTAATGCTTCAACAACAACTGCATGTGCTTGTTGAATGTATTGCTCAGCCCATTGAATCTCTATCTAGACTTGGTTGTGCCTGCTTTAGGTATAAACTTTCTTGGTTTTTCTCTTTGTTTTTGTTATTTTTTTAAATTTCTAATTTAAATGTAGCAGTTTAAATATTTGATCACTTTCATGAGAATGTTTAGATGTGTGTAGTAAATTGTGATGATACGATCATTTCTCGCAATATCGTTTGTTTTTTGTTTTGATCAAATATTTAACTTACTAAATTCCTAAATTTTCTTTCATCAAAAAACACTTTTAGAATGATTTTAAATTTTTTTTAAGATCTTTGTCTGCAAAGTAGTAAACTTAAATAAAAAAGTTGAAAGTAACTTTTTTCTTTGCAGCGAATAAGACTGCAATAATTGTCTGTCGTCTAAGCATTTCTTTTTTATTACAACACTTATTTTAGCTTCATGTGTTTGTTTGTTTGTATGTATGTATGTATGTATGTATGTATGTATGTATGTATGTACGTATG
>JAQIXG010004857.1:0-12243 GCA_034700105.1 Oconnorella tubifera | reverse complement strand
AGAGCGATTACTATATACTTGTGCAAGACATTTAATTTAATTTTTTCGTTTATTTATTTTACTTTGATTTTGATTTTTTGTTTACTATGATTGTCTACCATTTGTTTGGTGAATTAAAATCTATATATTAATATGTAAGAAATCGGGTAGTTTATAAAACTTTGACCAACAATCTCAGATATCTTTGATATATACAGGAAAAACAATAATATAAAAGCAGTAAAATTAGTACTCTAACTATCTCATAGATTATGGATCTGTGTAAAATTTCGTTCAGAAAATTTTCGTCCAGAGAAATCCCATTGAAATATAAGTTAAAGAAGCATTATGTTAACTTTATTATTAATTTTTGATTTATTTAATCTAATATTCTTGGATATTTTACACAGTACGTTAATCTCTTGCTGTATTCTCACATACTTTACACAGCATTACATATATTCCAGTGGATATCATCATATATTTCACTATAAGGCACTTGTAATTAATCTAAAACTTATCATCTTTGAGTATACCCAGCTTCCTCCCCAGCCATATGCACTTATCCTTCACCTCTTCCTGCATTAAATTAAAGCACATAGCGAGTAGTGACAGTCCCACCACCAGCCACATAGAACACAATATGAGTTTCCTATGCGCCGCTCCTTCCTTCATATCCGTGCCTGGCACTATATCCCCAAATCCTATAGTGCTGAGAGTAATAAAGCAGAAGTAAGATCCAGTTATGTAATCCCAATCCTCCCAGACAGTAAATAGCAAAGACCCCGCAAATATATACACGGCGATGATTATAAGGCAGATGGATATAGGCACTGTGACTTTTGGCTCGTCATTGAACGTATTTTCAGTGTAAGTACGGCTCGAATCAAGAGTGTCGGTAAAAATGATATCTCTGTCTTCATCGTCCTTGTGATGTAGCTCAAATGTTGACTTAGTGCTTCGCTCAACAAGTTCTGGATCCAGTGTAGCAAGCCTCCGAGATAACTGCTCCTGGACTGTTTGCTTGAGGGATGAAATACGGCTCTGCCATTGGGGATCTTTGCGGGATTCTAACCTGCGACGGACGGGCCAGTCAAACTGGAGTTCTGATGACTTCGAGCTGGCTTGGAATGAGTTGCCATCGTATCTGAGAACTTCTTTCCAGACACTTGTGTTGTTCGTTTGGCTGTCAGTGCTTCGGGTTTGTTTTAGAGGTAAACCTAAGTTTGGATAACTGCACATTTCCATTTCAAAGCTTTCATATGCCGGTGACTTTGAATTGTTTTGATTTCCGCTTGTGTAATCATCGTGATAAACAGAATATGGGAATTTATGCTGAATAGAATTTTTTGTTAGTAAATTCGATGCTTCGCTGTTTTCACAAAAATCATGAGTCCGTTGTGGATATGAATTAAAATCCGGTCTCTGTCGTTTTGACTTTGCTTTTCGTTGGTTTTCTTCTACGATCAATTTGTACAGTCGGCCTGATGGTCTTGTGATCTGATCAAGTCCAGATTCTAGCGAATATCGTCGACGTTTCTTTGTATTATTTGAAAGTTTTGCACTTTTGGAATATTCATTAATTTTCCTAGGATATCTCTCCACATTTTCGTGTGTCATATTTTCAACATCGCGCGATAATGGTTCATGCCATTTTTCCCTATTATAATCATCAGATGCTAATGGAAAATTTCTACTGCTTACAGAATTATACCTATCATCATCTTCACTGATGTCATCAAACTGAGTGACTTCACCAAATCGCACTCGCTGTGACGTTTTATCATTATTTCTGTTTTGACCTATATTTTCTGTGCGGTGATTGGCCATACCGTGTCTGTTATATCGGTCAGAGTCAAGGGCGCGTTCGTCAGACGTATCAAAAGCTTGATTTTGTCTCGAGGCGAGTTCTAGACGCACAGTGGTCATTACTTTGAGATTTTTATGTTGTTGTCTCTTTGGCTGACCACAGTATATGCAGAGAATGCAGCAAACCTAAACAGTAGTAATAAATACTATAATAATTTCCTTTAGTTCGTACAAATTGAAAGAATGGTATGTTTCACATCAAGCCCGTAAAGGTGGATGATTAAGCAATTCTGCTGATTAAATTTCGTTCCGTAAGCCTAATATTTCATATTAAAATTGTGATTTTGTATCAATTAAACAGCACGTATCCATTGCAGTGCATAATATAGCATCATTTTAAACAAATGCAGCGTTTAGGCGTTATAATACACGTAATAATTAAAACATAAATTAACTAAAACATGTTTAAAGCTGATTTCACTTTAATTATCAGGTTTGCAGGTCCTTGGCCTTGACTTGTTCTTAAGGACCAGCAATCAAGTCCTTTGCCTTGCGACTCAAGTCATTGGCCTTGGCCTTGCGACTCGAGTCCTTGGCCTTGAGATTCAAGTCCTTGTTAACATTTCAAGGACCTTACAATAAAAATTGTACTATGGAGCTTTTATGAAATGTCCGTAATAATAACAATAATAATAATCATGTAAAGATTAATTTAATTGTCAACATTATTATAGTTACTTAGTTCATGTCACATCTCAACTTTAATATATATATCTTTACTGTTTTTAATTTATACTTATTTAATAACTTTTGTCTCCTTTAGAATTATTACAACGATAAAATTCACCACTAGCACAAAATAACTTTTAGTTATTATTCCAAAGCTGAACTGCGAGACAGTAAATTTAGTGCCTATATATTGAAATAAATTTAATGCTAAAGTGCAGAGACACAATTAGGCTGTAATATACAATTATATTTCCTGTTACTGTTGTTTTCTTTTTGTAAATATAAATTGCATATAACATAAATTACATATCACATATTTATATACATTAATATATAGCTTTATTTCATTAATAATGTTTTACTTTTCCACAAAAGTTTATATTGAAATGAACAGGGTGGGCCAAAAACAGCCCTTTACAGATTTTTGATAATAATTTGTCCAAAATTAATTGGTTCTATCAAAAAACTTGTAACGCAACAAAAAAGCACAAAAAGGATTTAATTAACCAGCTTCTGGACCCGTTTCCCATCTTGAGTTTCAGATCCGGTTCCGAATTTGGTTCCGAAGAAGGTTTCAAATTTGGGATCCAAATTTTGATTACAAATTTCCAAATTTGAGTTCCGAACTATTTTCGATTTTGGGTTTCCAAATTTTGGTTTTGAATTTGAGTTTCAAATTTGGCTTCAATTTGGTTCCGGAACTGGTTCCGAACTTGGGTTTTGAATTTGGTTTCCAAATATGGGTTCCGAACCAATTTTGATATGGGTTCAAAACTGGTTCTAAACCGCTTAAAAATATGGGTTCCAGACCGGTTCCAAATATTGGTTCCGGACCATGTTCAGAAAATGTACTTTCAGAAATTTTATGTTAAATCTAAATAATATCTCAAAGCTCAAAGGGTTACTTTTTAGGCCACTCCGGTTTAATTGTTTATTTCTTTCAAATCTGCATAAAAGTGGGCCTATTAAGATAAGTAGCGTAAAATCGTATATTACAATTATTAAGTCCTTGGCCTTGGACAGTTTGCCCAAGTCCTTAGCCTTGGACAGGTAACTTAAGTCCTTGGCCTTGAGACTCAAGTCCTTGGCCTTGGCCTTGCAGCTTGAGTCCTTGGCCTTGCGACTCGAGTCCTTGTTAACATCACTGGTTAATTACAGTTAGCGTAATGTTTCATGAGAATCTGATGAGATGAAAGTAAAAAGACTTTATTTAATATTTATTTATTTGTTACAGTCAAATATCATCTCCAATATCTTTAAAATTATAACTTGTCTTTGCAACATTGGACAAATATCTCAGCAATGCTGATAATATGACGTACTGATATTATCACAGGTGTTAGTGTATCTTTGTTTATGCATCTGTCTATGCATCTAGTTGTCTGCCCACCTAACTGCCATTCTGTCTGTCCATCAGTTTGAGATATGTTTCATTAGGTGTCTGTTGCTTATTTTATTAGAATGATAAGATCAGTGTTCACGGTAACTTAGTGGAAAAGCTGCAGTGATTGATATGATCATTGTAATGAAGAGGAAAACCGTCTGGCACAATAAAAAAAAATTGTCCAAATACACAGAATCATCTGAAATCATTGAAGTTTGAGTTGCGATTGTCTTTTGATAACATTATATGACAGGTTTATTTTAAATTATCGATATTTTCGAATAGGATTATTTATTGTTTGCTTTCTAATTTTTGAAACATTATTTCAAAAAAGACATTCCCAGTTATCATTAATGTAATTCTTTTATAAGTGCAATTTTAAGTTAGTATGGCACACTAGAAGACAAAGATTATCCTTACAAAAAGTTCAAAAATGACACGTTGCAATATTAAGGAACAATCTTCATACGACAGGCTATGCTTTTGTTTTAAACATTGTTTAAAACATAAGTTTAAATATGTTTTACACTGCCATTAAACTCTAAATGCTAAATATTGTCTTAAAAATAGTCATATATTTAGAGCTAATTATATTTACTTAACTCTAAATATATGACAGTTGAATTCAGTATCGTACGATTGTCTTGTTGTGTATCCATTGAAATAAGCACTGTGATACAAAGAGAATAACAAATCACTGAAACATACATAATGTGTCATGTAGGCCTACACGCGAACCTCTAACTTGGAACTCCTCAATTCTCATTCGGCGCAGCCCTATTTAAGTTTCTCGAGTCGACGATATTATTGACCTATTCTTTTAACATGTTAATATATTTGGTTAAAGTGTATTTTTATAGATATTATTTTTATTAGATATTATTATTAATTGTTGTCTCAACAATTTATCTTGGAAACCAGTTAAGCAAAGTCATGCGTTTTAAGATCAAACATGCATCGGAAATTTAAAGGTACTATATACTGTATATTTCATAAGTGATAAAAGGAATTGTCGGCAGGTTCAGTTAAAAGGATCATTGAAAGGTTCAGCTGAACACTTAAATGATGTTATATTACTAACGATTACTTTTCAACATATTATTCTGTATGTTGAAAAGTAATATACACTACTACATTTACATTACATTATTAAAAGTATAATTAAAGCTAAATTGAAGACAAATTTACCCTCATTACTCTTACATACCGGGTAATTTATACAAATAGACCTATAATATCAAATTACCTTTGTGTAGAAGATTCGAAAACATTCCGCCATGGCATTGCCCATGTTAGAGAGATACAGGAAAGTCAGAGGAATACCAATCAAAGCATAGAGTATAGTAACAAGACGTCCTGCAACTGTTTTAGGAGCCACGTGACCATAGCCTGCAAAACAGATTAATTAATAACATTTTGTTTATATTCTTAAATTTAATTTAATATACTTCAACGCTTTGCAGTTGTCCTGATACATTCTGTTTCATTGTGATCATTTATGGTAAATGGACATTTTGTATACAAATTTATGCAGATCTCTTGCATAGAAGTTATCACAGCGAAAATAATGTTTTGCGAAGCGAAAGTAGTGCGTGAATCAATTTAGTTCAATTTCAAGAAATGTATTCATATGTGTCGAATAAGCATATTTGTATAGAAATTATACTTATGTAGGCCTATATACCGTAATTTTTCCCTATGCACAAAATCTGTTCATATGTATAGAATCTGTACATATGTAAGATCCCTGGAATCGACCATGAAAAATTTACGTATGCGCTTTAGCCCACAACTAATCTCATGTCATGTTAGAGATGCGTTGACACTAAACATTTGTATAAGATCAATAAAGGCATAATAAAAACTGTAGACACAATATTCCGTGTTTTAAATAGGTTTTCATCGAAAACAACCTGCATACCATGTGCATGTGCAACACTGCAACAATTAACTTGTAATGAAAACTTACCAACCCATCACATGTATTCTACGAATCAATTTTAAAACATCAAACAGTCATATTTCGCATATGTGATAGCCAAGTTTATTTTTTCAAGGCGCTTTGTATACTGTATACCCGTCTTCCCTGTGATACCATGACTAACTAATGAGAGCAAATTGTTAGCAGTCGATTGAGAGCGATGAAAGATTGGGCCCAGATTCGACTGAGGATAATATTGAAGGAAACCATCGAATGCATGCGTAGCGTAGACCAGGTGTTCATATCAAATACGTCATATCTCAACGTTGTAACTTGTAAGGGCGGATCAGTCAAAAACAATCGAACTATCCTTCAGTAATAGTTCTCAGTGCGTTTTGTATACAAGAAATTTGATTTAGTCTGTGTGCAATCGGATGCCGTGATTATGCGCATGCAGAAACAGTGATGAACGATTAATGATGGGGTGATTTGGAATCTAAGTATGAAATGATGCACCATAAACTTAATTTATCGTCACTGCATGTGAAATTTGAGGTGATATGATATATTTCTAAGCAATCTGTTTATATCATAGTGTATACGATGTCAAATTTTGGGGAAAAGCTAAACCGTACGAACACGCTGCAAAATGGAAACATATGCATTTATTTCTATGTGTGTGTTTGAGTATTTTCTGAAAATTTCTTTAGAAGGAAAATACTATAAAGTTGTCAAATTTTCAGAATTTCCCTCCCCTTTTGTGTTTTAATTTCAATTTACTTTAAGACTCATGATTGAAATATCATGCAATATCGAGTCCATGAAATAATATCATCTCACGGCATTACAGCATTTCCTTTGCAAACATTATTAAACACTAAAAAACTGTAAACGGGTTATTTCAGACTCAGTTTACAAATTGCCTGAGGATAATTTGTGTAATATAATCCAAGTTTATTCATGAAGAAACTAGCGCTACAATGTAAAGAGAGACTCCGCATTGCCAAGGGCAATACAATACAGATAAATACATTCAACAGTCAGTCATGTTAGGTCTCGAGACCAGGTCTCGTTTCGAGACCGCCTTGAGACCAGTTTTTGAGGTCTCGGTCTTGGTCTCGAGTCCAAACGTTCAGGTCTCGGTCTTGGTCTCGAAGGATCAGGTCTTCGTCTTGGTCTCGAAGGATCAGGTCTTGGTCTCGTTCTTGAAGGGTCAGGTCTCGATCTTGGTCTCGGTCTTGAGAAAAAGGTCTTGAAAAAATGTCAAGACCTTGATGTCTTGATTGAAATTTCAAGATTGAAATTGTGGCTTCTCGCCGTCCATACTGATCGACTGGTAGAGGGACAAGCAAACGAGCGGCTTGGGTAACGACATCGTCGTCATCTAAAGGTACGACGCGGGCGGATCGGCCCGCACCGATGGAGATATGATAGGAGTTGATGGAGAGTTACTCATTATCAACGTTATACCTAATGTTTGTTCTACTTATCTATCTAATTACGACTATGATGTCAATATTAATGATGTTATTTACAATTAAAAGATTGATTCTACTTTTTTTCTACTACTTTCGTTGTTTTTGATGATTTTCCGGTCACCGGTCACTCCGGTCACCGGTCACTCCCCCCTTGACGTAAAACTGATCTTCTAAAGTTTCTCTTTCTAAATCACTTTTTCTCGTGGTTCTACCTTATCCCTAACCCAAGTTAACTAATTCTTTGTGATTATCTATATTTCTTCCATTTTCCCTTAATTCTAACCCAATTAATTCTCGTTGAGACTTGCATAACTCATACAGCATCTAAGTAACTGATTCATGTTATTATTAATCAAAATATTCATATTACATTCAAATTAATAGCTTCTGCATTAAAATCAACTTAATTACACACGAAAATGTCCCTCCCTTATCCCCCGATATATCTAACAGAAAACAAAAGGCAGGCTCCCTCCCTTCCAAATATATTTAAAAGAATTCAACTTATAGGCCTTAAATTTAACATTCACTATCACTCAACACTCACGCGAGGTTCGGCTTTGTCAACAAATCTGACAGGAAAGAGAGAGAACGAGCGCGTCAACGCTTTATATAAAACTTTACTACATATCGTAGCCGAAAAGTCAAAATAAGACGTCGTAGTTAATGCAGCACTCACTCCAATCTCGCATTAATGAACGGGAAAAGTAGTAATTCTGATTAGATTATTGAAAGTATACCCAAATTTAAATAAAGTTATACTTTTACGATTATTTCGACGTTAAGCAATCTAATTAATATAAAATTATAATATACAAGTAAAATAGTAAAATATAATGTAAAAGTTAGAACAGCGAGTTATCTCTCGCTGTAATTTTAATATTTTTAATAATCTGATCAATAATGAAAGGCCTACGTTTATAGGCCTACGCCTAAAATTCATCACATAAATCCGCTCCTTTCTAAATAATTGTGTCCTCAAAATTCCGCAATCAACAAACATTGTGATGAATTTTATGCATTTGCCTAAGTAAATCTAGCTTAATAAAAAAATATACTTCAAGATTCAAAATGTGGATAAAAGGAATAAAGCAATCAAAAGCTTGCTGCTCCCACCAGTACAGAATTAAACAACATCAAAGTTCAAATCAAAGTTCAATAAAATCAAATTAATCTCCAAAATAAAAAAAGGTTTATCTGAAAAGAATTAATGTCACTTATCATCAAATAAAAGCAGACTGCAACTGCAATTGTTCTCCCAGTCGAGATAAAAATTACAAAATAAAAATCAATCATTTGGCACTCAAAACATTTAAAAATGAATGGAAGTCTGTTCCCCTATTGCAATAATGATCATTCATTTAAATCAACATAACAAAATTATAACAATATCAAAAATTATTAAAATTATCCCCCACTAAAGTAAAACGGACAAAAGAAATTAACTTTTATACTGATGGAATTCCACAAAAGTATACCCTCCCTTTTATGTAAACAAAAATTATCGCATGAACTTGCATGCTCCCCACTATAGAAAAGCAAAAACTTACACTAATGCTTAGCTTAATCAAAACATTTTTATATATAAGGGTCCCCCCCCCATATCTATAAAAACAATTACAGCAAATATCTTAATAAGTCTATCAACAATGTCTCTGCATAGAAAATGCCATCGAAATGTTTTAAAGTTCTTAATATCCCAAATCTCCACTCTTATAAAAGTCTGAAAAGTTTTAAGGTATTCATTTTCCATTCATAACCCCAAAGAATGTCTTAATCTCTACAGATTTGACATCTTAGGGAAAATTTTGAATTGATCCAACATGACCCATCCCGCGATATTTGAACTACGTCTCTACTAGGAGAATACATACGAACATTGACTCCTCAACTGAACATCGTCCTACTCGGAGAATGCATACGGACATTGACTCCCAAACTGAACATCGTCTCTACTAGGAGAATGCATATAAACATTGACTCCCAAACTGAACATCGTCTCTACGTAGAGAAGGCATCAGTACCTTGACTCTAATATTTCCGAACCCCCGTTGATTAAGCATCACGATAAACTCAATTCCACGGCTCCCCAGTTTATCCACAACTAACTCTAATATTTCCGAACCCACGTTGATTAAGCGTCACGATAAACTCAATTCTAATACTCCTGTTTTGCCTCCAAAAACCACTACCTAATGCTGACGGCATTTCAGAATTCTCAAATACTCTCAAGTATTCTTCAACGTGGCTTACGCGGCTTCCACTACTTATTCTTCAGGGATTATATAGCGGAACATCCTCGTTACTGCCACCACTCGAAACAGCCTCAATCACCAAAATTGCATTAATGTATAGGAAAGGTAGTAATTCTGAATAGATTATTGAAAGTGTACCCAAATTTAAATAAAGTTTTACTTTTTACGATTATTTCGACGTTAAGCAATCTAATTAATATAAAATTATAATATACAAGTAAAATAGTAAAATATAATGTAAAAGTTAGAACAGCGAGTTATCTCTCGCTGTAATTTGAATACTTTTAATAATCTGATCAATAATGAAAGGCCTACGTTTATAGGCCTACGCCTAAAATTCATCACAAAATCTTGAAATTTTTAGCCGAGCACAATTATTAGAAAAAATTGTTGGCTAATATCTTGCAAATGCAGCTAAAAAGTAATAGTATGGTGTTCAATTTAAGTAGTAATTTCTGATGCATCCATGTGTCAGTTATATGTAAAATCGAAAATGTGAGCAAAGATCTGTGTGTTTTCATTTCCGTGGTTGCTTTCATATGTGTAAAAATCTATTAATTGCAACTAGCGTAGTAGTAACAAAATAATGTTGCTGCTATGTAATACAGTATAAAACAAATAGCAAAACAATTAAAGCAATATATAAACAATGCATAAAATAATAACCTGATCGTCTGTTGGACACGTCGAATTATAAACTTGAACTTAATGGGACATTTCTGGCACTGGTTCTAATTGTGAATTGTAATATATAATTAATATTCATACAAATGATTAATATGACTGGTAGATTTTTATATTACAATCATTCATTACAGGTTAATACAAAATTAGAAATAATATTAATAATTCTAATTGCATTTGACTATTATTACATATTTATGTGCGTGTGACAATATTAATGATATTGATTAGCTTCTGCTTGTGACTGCACATTGTGTGAAATGTTGCATTTTGTTATGCTGTGATTGTGTTGCAGTTTTATGCAATAAATGATGGTAACAACAGTGTTTCAATTTTGTGAGTAATTTAATGATTATGATAATGACAGTCACTGTAACTGTTTATTGTATTTGATGTATTTTTTGAAAATTTCGCAAAGTATTATGTGTAATAAGTCGCCGACGTTTGATGGGGGATTCTTAACAAGTCATGCATAGATCTGGTGGTTTTGAACTTGATCTAAGTTTGTTTTATGTCTCAGTCTTTGTTTCGGAGCACCTGGTCTTGGTCTCGGTATTGGTCTCGAAGCTTATGGTTTCGGTCTTCGTCTTGGTCTCGAACCATCAGGTCTCGGTCTTAGGTCTCGAACCATCAGGTCTTGGTCTCGTCTTGGTCTTGACAAAAAGGTCTCGTTAACATCACTGTCAACAGTTACGATTATAGCAGTTAGAGAGTGTACATATCATAATTAAATTACCGTTTGCAGAATATATAAAAAATAAATTTTTCTACTGCGTAACATCGTGGATATGAGAAGGACGATTCGTCAACGGAGTGTTCGTCAAGATTATTCGTTAGCTTTAGGGTTATGGTTAGGTTTAGGTTTAGAGTTAAGATTAGGTTAAGATTGTGTTAGAGTTAGTGTTAAGGTTAGGGTTAGTGGCCATAAGAATCGTTCGTTATAAATTGGTTCTTGACGAACAGTCCGTTGACGAGTCGTCCTTTGACGAATCGTCCTAGAACCGTAATCCTAACCGTGTGTTAATTAATGGTAACCCTGTGTTTCATCGGACTGAACGGTGTGCTGTGTTGTTGTATGTGTATTCGATTGCGTTGATCATTGTTATGTAGGAAGACTTTTTCTTTCACTAAGATGTCACTCGAACATTGCATTTTCATTCGATCCTAATTTAGAAGTAATTTAACAATGAGAATGTTTTTCAGAATACTACGGTGACTAGCGCATCTCTACTGAATTTCTTATGATCAGGGGCTGATTAGAAACGGAAGGGGCCAAGCCGCCCTGGTGGGGAATGCCAGGACCATTAATAAATCATCGTAGCCCTAGACTACTGGGCTCTATAGAATGACATAAATACTCAAGTTTACGCATAAAGCAAGCCTTTCATCTACTGCTATGATGACCTGGAATCGTTATCAATAATGCATTATATTTTGTTCGCTTTTAACCCGCATTAGTTCGTCTTTAATAAAACTCGCTTAAGATTAATACAAGCTGACCTTTCCATTGAAAGAATGCATAGTGCAACTATCTGCGATTTTAATTGAGCATCTAAATGTTAGTATCACGATAAAGCACACTCCATAGTTCCTGCATCATGTAGATTGTTACTCCACGTGTTTTTAAGTTTTAAGAGAGAGTCCACGCGTGAGAGGGAGAGAGAGAGAGAGAGAGAGAGAGAGAGAGAAGGAAATTCAAGGAATGATGGAGGATTCAAACGAGTGTAAGGCAGCGGTGATGACTTTTAAAATTGAAGTAAACAATTTATTTAAAAAATTTCACAAACTTTGTAGAAGCGCGTGTTTGTGAATGAAATCTTTTGTTTTTTGGAGGGGTGGAAGACGCTTACGGTTCATGTGCACATTTTTTGAGCATATTAATTGATGAACAAATCAAATCAATCCAAAATCAAAAATCTTTTATTTGTCACAAAATGAAAAATGTAGCAGATAATATAAAAATAATTTAGAGAAATGACAAAAAGGGCTCGTAGGCCGAAACAC
>JAQIXG010004856.1:0-12243 GCA_034700105.1 Oconnorella tubifera | reverse complement strand
GTACTTGGAGACTTGCCTCGATGTGAAGCTAATGATCTGCTAACTCTCATCCCAGCCGTTCAGCCGATCAAGCCGAGTTTGATTGGCTCATCGTCTCGTAAGACTGGCTCAAAGGGTCAGACGACAGAGTCAAGGTCTAGACTGTCAAGTTCTGATGACGCTGACCTGCAACGCGCTCTGGCTGAGAGTCGACGTTTGGATGAGGAGCAAGACGAGTCATTAAAGAGAGCGCTCGAGTTGAGCATGTTAGGTTTGGACTGATTTTTGATAATTTAGTTTTAAATTTTTTATTATTATTTGGTATTTAAAATAACTGCTTGAATTTAAACTCTTATAAACTTTCCTATTCTAAACTTTCAATTTCCAGGATTTTCTCCTGCATGTGATGAACTTTCGCTTGATGATCACAACCCAACACGTGATGTTCACATTCCAGCGCTTGATAACATCACAACATCCTCGCCACCCGCTGGACCCGATGTAGAAGAAGTGCGCAGACGTCGTTTAGCTTTTCTCAACAAGACCGAAGTGAATGACGTCGCTTGTGTCGCTAATAACCCGAGTGATCCTGCAAAGTCCATGAGCGGCATTGAACTGTTATCTGGCACGACACAAGATGGCGCTACTGTGTCGCCTATAAGTCAGAACAGCTTGAGTCGATCTGGTATTCACGCAGCACCACAGGATATGTTGGATAAGGATTCAAAGGAATCCGAGAAGAATTAATGACGATACGAAGATAGGTTGATTCGTATATTTGAATCTGAGATAACATTTTGTGATTTAATTTCTGCATGCTAGGTTTGATTAAGACTTGTAAATCTCTTCAGTGTATGATATTATTTGAGATCAATTAAGAAATATATTTATTTTTATTTTTCTTATTACTCACTTTGGTAATTGTTGCAAAACGAGTTGATCAAATATATTTAAGCGTTGAGTTAATGGTTTTTTTTGCTTTGGATTAAATAATTTTTGTTCATTACAATTTTGAAACTTATTTGTACCTTTTATTATTAATGTATTATTAAAAGTTTTGCAATGCATGCAATTGTTAGTACACTATTTAATTGCTGCTAATTTCATGAGTTTCGTGGTTGAATTTCATTAGTTTTATATTTTTAGCCAACCTTAAGCATTATTGATATTGATTGTATTATTAAGAAATAATATTATTGGAGAATGTAGAAAACAATAGAGGGGAAGAATGTAAATATTTTTCTGTTAAGAATACTTCAGACATTTTTAACCAAGTGTGTACTGTTTATTGTTTACTTGGTTTATACACATTCAGTTCATAATGTGCCTTTTTGTGCTGATGTGACATTAATTGATAAGAAAAGATATAGAATAATTTGAATTTGTTTCTGATGAATTAACTGTTATAACTATTTGAGTAATTCACATTGCTTCATAGTGCGGAATTGCAGCGAAAGATCAAGAACCAGAATAACAAATTTGTCAACTTTTTCTTTATATATTCACAGCATAAGTTTCTTAATTTTAATAGGTAAATATTAAAATATAAGTTATTTAATTCTGTTTATGATGAACGAATGTGTTTTGAATATTATAAATTTCTGTTCTATCTAACTTAGATATTAGTAACTTAAATAATAATTTAGATAAACTTCAATGAAGTAACATTAGTTTATAAAATTTCTTTTGGTTGAAACGATATATGTTTCAACCAAATATATATCATATATTTTGGTTGAAACGATATGTTACAATCAAATATATATTAGATATATTGTCGAGGCATTCATGAAATTTATATTACAATTAATTGGTGGACTGTTTTAAGAGCCAAGTTTTCACTCATTACTAGATCTGTAATATATCTGCATAATGCAGTTCAAATATTGCTGTCATCTTTGATTTATCTTATGGTGAAAGGTGTTTGAAACATCAAAGAGTCTTTTTTATTCTGATGTGACTTTGAGTTTGAAACAAAATGATAAAGTAATTTGAGAGTAACATATTATTGCCAGTTAAATTCTATAATCTAGATTATAGTTGCTGCTATTTTTTACTGTAATCCAATGCAACAAAATTACACTTAAGTCTCTTAGATATTAAACAGATATTGTGTTCAAAATGAATGTTTTGTACAGAACATATGCAGACGCTGCCGTGACCCGGCATATCGGCCCTGACTGTTGGTTTGAGTTATGATTATGAAATGAAATGGCGGGTCAGATGTGTTGGGTTAATGTATTCGGGGTCGATTTGTTGGGTTAGTGTATTCGGGGCCTATTCGTTTGGTTAATATATTCGGGTCGATTGTTGGTTACCTCACAGGGCGTTTTCCAGGTAGTGTTTTCAAAATAAAAATAAATTTCTAATATTATACCAATAGTAGTATTTTATACTGTAGGTCTATTGTAAATTTAGATGATGATAATATTTTTGCTGGACACGCTTTCGACTACATTGCTAGAGATAATAACCTAGCCTTGATCAATTATCGTCAGATTAATTAATGATTTAATTGATTAATGATTTTAAAAATGTAATTTAATGCTGAAAAAAATATTCCAAAAAAATGCTTGCGTAGCAGTAGCGTATACCTAGGCAAGCTCTAGGTATACGCTACTGCTAGCTATGTCATCAACTATGAATAATAAACATACTTAAAATCTCAGAAATTGTGATTAATATTATACATTAACAGTAACATTGTCATTGATCTTATTATCTTAAGTGGCCATTTGTAGAGATTTTTGATCCAATTTTTTTATCTTAATTTTGGGAAATGAAACACTAGTTCGGAATGAGATTATAATATTAATTATAGTTCCCCAATAATTATTAATTTCCTTTTAGGTAATTATGTACTTATTACATTTCTTTACTCTAAGCCTAAGATTTTATAGTTTTATATTAACGTCATCGTATTACTATGACTCTAGCTATTAAATATTTACGCAACAAACATCATACCATTACTGAATCATAAACTTGGTAAGTAATTAGAATCTGATTTCATTACAATCTTAGTTTTATCTGATTATAATTTTAATAAATAGTCTTGCTGAAAATCTACTTTCTTACAACATATTAATAATAGCTAATTCTGTCGACCCCTTTCATTCCCTTCAAAATAAATTCAAAAGGAACTGAAGGTGAAAGTAGGCCTGTAGCGTAGACCTTTGCCTCTCGGAATCGTCAGTTTTCGAGCTAGATACGGTGCTTTAGCAAAGTTAATACGGTAACACAATAGGCTTATACGGGACCAACATGTAACCCAAGTGTGTGAAAAGGAATGAGAAAAACTTAAGTACAGAATATAGTTAGACTTAATATATTGCATAATATAGTTTAGTTATAATAATATATGAAATTACGGTACTGTTATAACAGCGTGATCATCGAGCCATCCACATGGCTTGCTGTGACAATAGACGTCTGAGTGTCTTACCAACCGATGACACACTTCAGCTTCAGCTTACCAAGTGCTCCAGACCGTGTGCCCGAGTCCTTACAGCACTGCCCGCTGTCGGACACATCCCTCCGCGTCTACACAACTATGTGACGAGGCTTGATGATCATGACGTCAGAAACCACGTGGTGCAAGCCAGAAGTCACGCTGTGAACAAAAATAAGTATTTTGATGGATATGGCTGCATAACAAGGTAAGTATTGTAAAGCGATAGTTTTGCAGAATAATTCTAATGTAATTAAATTATATACTTTAATTACATTAGAATAATGTAATTAAATTATATACTTTAATTACATTAGAATAATGTAATTAAATTAAAAATAATAAATAATTTGAAGTTGCCTATTGCATGTGGTAAAAGTAGACCAACTGAAAAAAACGAATAATTATTGTTTTTTTTCAGTTGGTGTACTTTTAACACATGCATTAGGCTAAATCAAAAATATTTCCCATCAATAATATAATAACTACACAAAAATTATATGCTTCCAAACTGCATTGTCAGATTTATGAAGGAGTACAGCTCAGTATTTTCAGCATGGTAAATTTAAACAAATTGCACCACAAATATCGACATGATGCTCACATATTTGCGGTTACGGGTGAAACGCGCGAATGCGGGACTGCGGGAATGTGGTGAAAAGCGGGAGTGTGTTGCGGGAGTGTGTTGCGTTAGTTTTTTAGGGTTAGGGTTAGAGTTGGCAACACACTCCTTGTAGGGTTAGGGTTGGCCCTAACCATAATCCTAACCCTAAAAAAACTAACGCAACACACTCCCGCAACACACTCCCGCTTTTCACCATATTCATTTCCGCAATCCCGCAGTCCCGCATTCCCGCGTTTCATCCGTACCCAATATTTGCACATACTCACTGTTTTTTATTAAAAGTTGAGGTATAACTATAAGTTATATGCCTACTTTTTACACGTCACACAGGTATAGAATATCGAAATGTTGCCCAACTAATGAAATTGATGAGCGCAGTGGTCTGAACCCCACGTGTGCGCCGCAGAGCCGAGCTGAAAGAACTCGAGTGATCGCATTATCGACACGCAGTCAAGGCTGGTGTTCAGCGAAAGATTCCGCCATGTGTCCATACACGAGTCATTGTCCAATACTGAACATGTGTCCCTATAAAGACGCATGCCCTGTCAGCAAAAAACTATTGACGTACAGACACATGAATAGCAAGAGTAAAACTGAAAGTAAGATCTTGTTATGTATAGAATACTGTCGGCCTATATAATAGACATGCTGTTGAATGTAATAATTTAATGCATTTAATACAATACTTCTGATCAAATTAATTTGATTTTTTTGTATTGGTATGGCGCCAGAGAGTAACTTTAGCTAACAAGTGTTTTTTAAATCAATACATTCATGTATTAGAAGTACTTACAAATAATATAATCAATTATTGAATAAAATATTGCAAAGTTATCTCTGCTTAGAAATGAATTCACAATTTTTATGTTTAGGTTACCCAATTACGCCTACAACAATTGCTGTATTCAAGCTTACTTTATGTTCAATTTAACTGTTTTTGTTATTATAGGTGAAAGAGGCTACAATGTAGCATTTTGGTTACAAGATCTTCGCATTGAAATAAAAGCCATGACTGAAGAAATTTGCAATCTAGAGGTATCAAGAAGTTTTAATTAAAACTGTAACTTTAAGTTAAAACTTTAAGCCTGTGTAAAGTGTGTAGGCCTACTTTATGTTTAATAATTTTAAGTACATCTGAATCTAAAATAAATTCCGACTTTATTTTCCATACTTTCAGACATTCTATCTGTTTTTAAGCTAAGTTATTATGCAATGCCAGTATTAGTAAGAAATGATTAGTACAAGTTTAATTGTTATCCCAGTGTATAATATCGAATTTTTCTGTAGGAGAGAACATCTGCGCTGGAAAGGTGCCTGAGAGAAACGACTTGTCCACTCAACAATGCAACAAACGCGCAGTACACACATCTCTCCCGATGTGTTAAAGATGAGTTGAGACCAATGGATGAGCTTGATGAATCTCTGTGCCAGGTTTATGACTTCATTTAGTGTAATCTTTTTTAGGAAACAGTAATCTCTAAGTGAAGAGATGAAGGCCCAGCAGTGTATCATCAAATGATTTAAATTGTTAAGCAGCATTTGCAGAAAGCATATGAAAATTGAATATTCTTGACGTATTCAAATAATAGAGATTTATTAACTGCTGAGTGTAAATTATTGACTTTGATAAGAATAACAAAAATTACTAAATATGAAAAGTTGTCAATGTCTTTATCCATATATTTGGTTTTTTAGGATAATCCATAATTAAAATTCACTATAATAGTAAAAAGTAAAATTTATAGTACGCAATAGGTTATTAATATTTATTGTTTAAAAATGGCTATCAACATTTTCTTTCTAAATTAAAGCATGATTAAAGTACAATGCTGTAAAATAACTATGTAAAATATAATTCTATTCGTGTAACTTATTTTAAAACGTAAAATCTACAAATTATTATTAGACCTTCCAATAACTAAATTTAAATTTTACAAAAAATTCTGTTTGTAACTTACAGGAAAGAAATAACTTGTATAAATCTCGAGAAATTCTAGATAATATGACAGCACGAGCTTATGCGCAAATAGGGTTAGATCTGTAGTAATAACTTTTTATTTAATTACACATATATTTATAGATTTTACTACATTTATTAATTATTTAACTAGCAGCATAATCCAGATTACAATTAGTCACCATGAAAGACAAAATTTCTACTTCTTAATTTCAGAGACAAATATAATATTAGAATCATGCTTCTTTATTTTACATCTTTACTTTAACATAATACTTTAATAGCACTAGTAAAAATATGCTGATGTAAATTATAGAACTTTGATAATGTACAGAAAATTAAACAAAATAATTATTTTGCAGGTAATTTTCTACAAGAACCACACTATGAATCAATGATACCGTTTTAAGGTCTCATTTAATCAAGATAACAATAAGATATATTATTAATTATATTTTTATCAAGATAACAATAAGATATAACTTAATATGTAATGAAGATATACTATTATTATTTCAATTACGACTCAGACGTAATCGCAAAGCTTGTGAAGCGATGTGTAGAGACGAAATGGAACGTCATCATCTACTTCCAACTGAAAACTGTCGCTACAGACAAGATCTAAAAGTCAACTCAACCTACATCGGCTTTCATCCGGGCATTGCTCTCTCTAATCTAAGGTAGACCTCTCAAAAACTTCAACATTAATAATGTACCCAAAAATTTTCAATAGGCTAATAGCTTAATCCAATGTAAGGCTTAATTTCTACAGTCTACATAAGGCTCTATATGTTCCGAGATTAGATAATTTAAGCAGGTAATTTATAAGATATTATTATAAGCCTTTAGATCAATGCAATCCAAAAATCTTGAAATGTGAAATGTGCATTTTGTTTGATAAAAAAACTTCAGTGCCTTTTTCAACCGAACGCACCGGAACCGAGTTAACGAGCATTTTTAGCTATTGCATTTTGATTTTTATGCATAATTTTGTAATTTTTATAAATTGTTAAATAAAAATTGTGGGTTAAAATGAAAATTCTAACAGATTGAATATTTATGCCTTAAAAAATCCAAAAGGATTAAATTTAAAAAAAAATTAGTTGCTTTTTGCCTTTTTCAGTTTTTCTAAACAAATATATAACTGACTATTGCGATTTCAATTTCGTAAATTTTAAACAATAATTAGATGTCTTCTCTATTTCCTCTTGATGTTTTCTTCTTTCTTATTTCCTTCCTCGTTTTTTCCTTTTCGTCCGTCGCAAATAGCATTTGAAGTGCCTAATAGGGGTGATTCACCCTCTCTCCCCCCCGCCTACCCGCCCCCGATCGGTACGTCTAAGTCTACGCTCAAACTCAGAATAATTATTACTATTTTTTTATAAAGGATCGATCGAATTAGTCCACAACACAGCTTTATTCTCCAAGCATAGGACTACGGTAGTTACGCGATGAACTAATAGAATCGCCTGCAAAAATGAAAATAAAATATTAGCAAAAATCAGTGCCGTATTAGGGGTACCCGATGCTCATAGGCAGCTGGAAATTTTTTGCCCCCCTCAATTTTTTTTTCAGAGGCTAGGCAATCATATTCTAAATAAAAGCATAATTGAACAAATGTTATGTATTAAAACGCATCCTATACATTATGTGATTAGTCTTGAGCTTTCATTCAAATGATATTGACACAAATTTCAATCTCAGCTTTGTACTTACTCTTACTTAGAACACTTATGATAATTATGATTACTTATCAATGACTTAATGTCTAAAGCACTCAGTCTTTCTTGGGTCATAGTGGTACACAATTCCGATTTGATTCGCTTAAGCTTCGAGAATGATCTTTCTCCTGTACAAGTGGTAACGAAATTGCAGTGGTAGATTCTAAGAGCAACATTCACATTTGGGTACACACATTGCAAGTTTTGTTCTCTAATACAAGCTAGCATGCTGACTGGAGAGCAATTGTCACAGGTTTTCAGAAATTCAGCAAAGTGGACTAGTTCTTCAATTATATCTAGTGAAAAGCTAAAAAAATTGCGCCCCAGGCAGCGCCGCGCCTCTAGGCAATGCCTATCTCTGCCTATGCATTAATCCGCTCTGGCAAAAATGATTATTTTCACTTATTTTTTGATCAGATTCTAGAGCTTTAACGTCTATGGTCTACTTGCACATTTAAGTTTGATTTCTCAAATATTTAAATAAAAGTGAAAAGCCTGTGATTTTTTTGGTTACATAGCATCGTCGCCCCAGAGCATTGGATCAAATGTGTCAGACGTGATATCATGACGTCACGAGATCAGCGCGTACTCTCTGAGAAGTTGTGCAAAGAACTTGAGCGCATGATGTCAGCGTCTATCAATGAAATCTGGCATCATGTCAACATAAGTAATGTAGTGTTGAATGCTGGACTTGCAGCGAATGTGAAAGATAGAAAATACCTTCATCAGCAGCGACAAATGGTTTGTTTATTTGGTCGTTTTCTGTGAAAATAAAGTCACTCGGCTTACTTTAGGCCTACATGTAAATTTAAACATACCTTTTCTTCGACTAATTCATTTAATAAACTGGACTGGTAAAGTAGACTGGTAGGCTTAACACGTGATTGGGCTAAACATAAGTTCTGTTCGATGAACTGTCTAGGTATTGCACGAGATAGATCTGATTGATCGCAGAATCAAATTGCTTCATAGTCTTATTTGCGACTGTCAGAATTCCACACTTATGACTCAAACTGAAGCAGAGCAAAATGAAAGAAACCTCTGCGACAATGTCTGCGATCCTCTTGTCATTGATTTGTAAGTATATTGATCGTCATCATATTATGCATACTCTTCTATACTGAATCCTATTGGTTTTATTTTCGAAATGTATCATTATTATTATTTGATCTTTTGCAAAAGAGCGACATGATAATCTTGATTTGACCTACCTTCCATGGAGACTGGCAGCGCAGGACAAATCCTATTACATATTTTCATGAATATTAAATTATTCGAATTAACCCAAGCCGATAACAATAGCCTGTGTCAATGGGGCGTGATTTGTATGTATTTTAGGCTACCGTGTGATGTTCAAGAGCTCTGTGGAACTCTTTCAACTTTGGAGTCTAAATTAGCGAATGCTCAACAGCTCAGGAATGATCTCGTGGCTATGTGCAACAACATTGACTGTCAGTTAAAGGCCAAGGAACATAACTACAATCTTGACGCTAGCACGTGTATTCCTTTACGAAACCAACTTCATCTGAAACTTATCGATCCACCAGTTATGAACAACAAGCTGTCTTTTGGTGTAGATCATTGTTAAGATAAGATCAGATTTATTCCCAATAAGTCTGGTCTCTCTGCCTATCAAGGCCTTGTTGTCATTTTAAAAGTTTTACCTATTTGCGATGCACTTTAAATGGAGATTGTAGCTTATTTTACACATGCTGTACATACAAGAATTGAAATTAATTTTGATTATTATTTTGTCATCAAGTAACAGCTGTAGGCCTACAACTTCTTTTATATTTAACTTCATGTATAAATCTTCTAACTACTCGACTTATGAGGGAACTTGAATTTTATTAAATTATGCCTATATAATTAGTATAGCTAGTATTTGATAAATAACATGCATGGAAGTAACAAGGGAACAAGTAGACCAGAGGCTTCCTAGGTTTTTTCTCAATAATTTTAACGTTTTAATGGCAGTATGAACGGTTGTAGTGAAGTTCTGTTGCAAAGGCGACTCCTCCAAATATAGGGAATATTGGGTTTTTTGACCCCTCCCAAACCCAAACCGGTTATAGAAAAAATTCAAACATTTATACAGTAAATGTCCACAGAGCGGCTCTCTTCAATTTCTTTCTTGAAATTAGTAAACATAAACTAGTCAAAAACATTAGTCAAAAAAATGGTAAAAGCGATGTCAAACCAGTGGCGTAACAACCATATAACGAAGGTGGACAAAGTCCATGAGCCCCCCCGAGATTTTTAACTGTAACACAATTCATGTACTTCTTTGTTTGGGCTTGCAGCAGTAAAAGAATGTTAATAATGTTGGACTGTTGGTGTCCTGTAGACACTGGAATCAAAACTTATGCACACTAGAGAGTAGCTTAGGATATATCTGACAGCTAAATTTTACCAACTGTAATTTAAAAGACACCTCATTGTTGACACTGTTTAATGGGTAAGGGCAGTGGCGTAGGCAAGTAGGCGGGGGTTATAATTCCCTCATTGAAGGTTATTTTTTCAATGTTCAAGATGTGAATTTTGTGGTAAAATCCCTTCAATGGGACGATGTAATAATTTTTTACGTTGCTGAATAGGTCTACATGTATTTAGTGATTAAATACACGCAATCGAAGAATAACAAATTTATAATAGCCTTGGCCATCACTCTAAATTTGGGGAACGGACATACATTTCCCCCTCTCCGGACAATTCCCCCCCCCGGACATTCCCCCCCCCCCGGATATTTCCCTCCCCGCCCGTATATGAAGCCTAAAATGAGCACTTATATAATATATAATAATTTTATATTAATATACTTTTAAATTGTATAATAATTATTGGATTAATATTACAATTAAAAAAAATATTTTTTTTAAAACTTAAAAAAATTATCTTAAAAAATTAAATATTTGTATTAGTTGTTTTATATTATAACTAATTTATTTGACTTTTAACTAGAAAATTAATCTAACTTGTTAATTTTTAATTAAAAATAAATTTTTAGCGTTTTTTCTTAAAAAACACGATTTTTTTTATTTATTTTATTTTTATTTATTTTATTCACATTACATAGTGAAAAAAATCCCTTTTGCGATAACTAGCTAAAAATAAACATTTTTTCCCAAAATTTTTATCAGTTTGTTGAGAAGGAGATTTGACATTTAACCACCACATTTTACTTTGATATCTTAATTCTTTCTAAAGCTATGAATTTTCTACGAAAAAACTCAAAATTTCAAAAAAAATAATTCAAAAATAATTTTAGTCCTGTAAAAGTCCTGTAAAAGTTTTGTAAAAGTCATGTAAAAGTGCTGTAAAAGTATTGTAAAAGTCTTGTAAAAGTCTAGTAAACACATTGTAAAAGTCTTGTAAAAGTTTTGTAAAAGTCTTGTAAAAGTCTTGTAAAAGTCCTGTAAAAGTCTTGTAAAAGTCTTGTAAAAGTCCTGTGAAAGTCCTGTAAAAGTCTTGTAAAAGTCCTGTAAAAGTCCTGTAAAAGTCTTGTAAAAGTCTTGTAAAAGTCTTGGAAAACTCCTGTAAAAGTCTTATAAAAGTCCTGTAAAAGTCTTGTAAAAGTCTTGTAAAAGTCCTGTAAAACTCCTGTGAAAGTCCTGTAAAAGTCTTGTAAAAGTGCTGTAAAAGTCCTGTAAAAGTCTTGTAAAAGTCTTGTAAAAGTCTTGTAAAAGTATTTACAGGCGTTGAAATTGTCGAGTATTTTTGGTTGCATCAAATGACTGCTAAATTCATTATTACTCTCATTCTGCAGTCGTCCTCAGAAGTGATGTCATCATCATGATTAATTTCTTTCAAAAGTCTTGTAAAAGTGTTGTAAAAGTTTTTTAAAAGTCTAGTAAAAGTATTGTAAAACTCCAGTAAAAGTCTTGTAAAAGTCCAGTAAAAGCATTGTAGGAGTCTTGTAAAAGTCCAGTAACAGCATTGTAAAAGTCTTGTAAAGTCTTATAGAAGTCTTGTAAAAGTCTAGTAAAAGTCTTGTAAAAGTCCTGTAAATGTCTTGTAAAAGTCTTGTAAAAGTCCAGTAAAAGCATTGTAAAATTCTTGTAAAAGTCCTATAAAATTCTCTTAAAAGTCCTGTAAAAGTCTTGTAAATGTCTTGGAAAGGTCTTGCAAAAGTCTTGTAAAAGTCCTGTAAAAGACTTGTAAAAGTCGTGTAAGTCTGGTAAAAGTATTGTAAAACTCTTAAAAGTCCTGTAAAAGTCTTGTAAAAGTCGCTTAAGTCTGGTAAAGGTATTGTAAAAGTCCTATAAAAGTCCTGTAAAAGTCTTGTAAAAGTCGTGTAAGTCTGGTAAAAGTCCTGTAAAAGTGCTGTAAGAGTATTGTAAAAGTCTTGTAAAAGTCCTGTAAAAGTCCTGTAAAAGTTTTGTAAAAGTATTGTAAAAGTCTTGTAAAAGTCTTGTAAAAGTCTTGTAAAAGTATTGTAAAAGTCTTGTAAAAGTCTTGTAAAAGTATTGTAAAAGTTTTGTAAAAGTCCTGGTAAAGTCCTGTCAAAGTC